>BPTQ01000002.1:78657260-78682168 GCA_019973895.1 Chrysanthemum seticuspe | reverse complement strand
CCTAAACCTACCCTCCACCTCACACTCAAAGCCAAGGTGCATTAAATGCACCCCATACCAACCCCACTCAAGCCTTAGCTGTTAAACCAAGATTTGGCGCCAAAACTCTGAAAACGGCCAAGATTGATTTTATACATCCAAGGGTCAGTATTCTTGGTGGGATATGTCCAGAAAGATGAGAGAAGTGCCTTGGAGCTTATAAAAGGCCAAGTGGAAGCATGAAGACATAGTTAGTTTTTAGTTATTTTAAAATGTATGTCGAAATTTTAATTACCATGTCTTAAATAGTTTAACTTTGTATTTCTAAGTTTATGTGTATCCTATAACAGTTTCTAAGTGTAATTCAAACTGTTTTAAACATCCAATTCAGTTCAAGGCAAATCTCATTACAATGTGTTAACTGTTGAAGTTTCAAAGTTTCAAACTCATGTTTCAAAGCTTTTAACAGCTCTAGTAAATCTCAAATAAGCTTATATAAGCTCATAGTATCTTTCCATAAGCTCATATTGAAGTTTCATTCACCTTTTAACTTTGGTCAACAAAAGTCAACACGGATCAAAAATGGTGCAGAAATGGTACAGGGTTGATGCAGGCTTGGAATTGGGTTAAATAGGAGCTATTTGGTTGGTTTATTAGGTAGTGGTCCCTTGTTTCACATTTGGCTAGCCATAGTGGCTTGGACATGTTGTAAGTGTTATTCAAGCTTTTATGCATAATTTGTATTTGTAGCCTGAATCTGTCTAAACCTGTTCTATCAGTAGTAAATCAGTGATAATAAGTTAATGTGATCACAAAATAAGTTGGTTCTGTGTTGGATTTATCTCAAGTTGCAAAATCAAGTTATAAAAGGGGTGTTTGGTTTAAGGTTTAAACTGCTCTTCAAGCTTGTGCAGTGGCTTATGTTCATTAGTTCATGTTTCTTAAAGTCAGTTGAACTCAATTGAGTCAATATATTGGGTCTGCAACAGCCAAAAGTCAAAATTGCACCATAATCTTTGTAACTGTTAACTGTTGGAAATTTGGGATTGCAAATCATTATATTGTGTTTAGATATCATCAAACCTGCTTGCATTGTACTTAATACATCTTATAACTTCATAATCAGTCATTTAATTTGGATCAAATCTCAGTTTAGTCAAAGTTCTTAATTTCTTCAAAAAGTCAAAAATAGCTAAAAAGTGGTTTTGAGCTCAGTTACAAGGAATTGTTTTGAGTTCATAATTGGGTCTTATCAAGTGAAGTTTAGCATTTCAAAAAGCTCATCTGGTCTACTTTCTTATTAGCAATTTTTTAGATTTTTATAATTTTCTTTTAAGCTGCAAATTAGCTTATGGATTTGGTCTCAATTTCTGCAAGTGCCCTGTGCACTGGTATCTAGATCTTGACAGCAACTTGCAGACTTCCTCAAAAGCTCATAAGAGCTTGTGAGAAGCTGATTTTTGGTTTATAAATAGGCAACCAGGTGATCTTTAGGTCTGCATTATTAGTTTTTGGTTGAGCTTATTGGATAAGCTGTTGGATAAGCTCAATAGTTAGGCCTGTTTCACTGGTTTGTTCATTTGTGCAGTTAGCATTAGATCATCATTCTGAGATTTAGGCTTGTTAGGAATAGGTACTTTCAGTAGCAATTAGCCTATTTTAGCTTAAGTTAGCTTTGTTCACTGTTTGGTTGGTTATATAGCTTGCTAGCTTATTTTCATAGCTTATTCTCTTAACTGTTACACTATAGCTTGCATTTCTGTCACATAAGCTGCTTGTTTTTCATTTTTCATAGAATCTTAATATCATTTTAGAATTTTCCTGAAAGTTTCATAAATTTTGGTCTTAATTTGCTATTTTTCTCATTTTAAATAGATTTTAATCAATTTTTAATTAGCCTTTAATATAAAAAATTCAGAAAAAGTTCAAAAAAATAATTTTTCAATTTCATTAAGTTTAGATAAATATAAGAAGTGAAAAAAGTAATTTTTCAGATTTTTCATAGTCAATTTGGTAATTTTTAATAATTTAATTAATTTTAAATAGTTTAAAATTCATAAAAAATAGAAAAATAGTCAGAAAAATACAAAAATAGTTTTGAAAATTCTAGTTTGATATTTTAGACTTTTTCATTTCATAATTTTATTTTTCTAGCTTTGTTTCCTAATTTCTTGCATTTGGGTTAATTATTAAATAGTTAAAACTAGTTTTTAATTAATAATAATTAGATAATTAGTGATAAAAATAGTTTTCTTTTTCTAAAAATTTTCTTTTATCATTAGGTTTATAAAAACATCATTTTCATATTTTTAGGGTTAATATTGACTTAGTTTCACTTTTTTTAGTTATACGTCGCGTAGATTTTAATTTCAGTTTCGTAAAATCATAAAAACAAAAACATCATTTTAATTTTAGTGATAGCGTTTATTTAATAGATTTTATCTTTTTAAATTTCCTCTCATTTGCATTTTAGCCTTTGTATTTGTTTGATATTTCTGTAGTTATAATCAATTCATAATCTCCTTCTCGTTCAAACTTCTCGATCACTAGACGTTGATTGATCCATTGCATAGCTCGCTGGGACATAACGACCCGGGGAGACACTATACTCCTTAGATCTTCATTGATTTCGTGCTTAGGCTGTTTTAAGTTTTCTTACGCTTGCGTGAGGGAACTTGACGGTTTTGCGCGCATCATATTACAATTTAGTTTAATTTTATTTGTACTATCTTAATTAGTAGTATTTATTTGTTTATTCGTTATATATATTTTTTTAATTTTTTAAACAGTTGGACTCAGAATTGGATAAACTTGATCATAAAGTTGATTTGCTCGAAACAGTTGTTTCTGATTTGGAATACCAGTTTACCTCATGGTTTTATGAAAATCCAGATAATGAAAGGTTGAAAAAGATAAAAGCTAAGTTCAACCTTTGTATTAGAAATATTGATCTATTTGGAGATGATATGTCAAGGAGTGTTGTTAGATATGTTAATCAATCTGGTAAGGAAAAAGATATTGATGGGTTTGAAGTTGATGATTATAACTGGATAGATGACTTAAGAAATTATGGAACAAATGTTGATGATGGCTGGACAAATGAAATAGAGAATTATGAAACTGGAGAGTGCATTCATCAAAATGAAGAACCAGTTGAAGACATAGTCAATGATGTGGAAAGAGATGATAACATTTGTTTTCAAACGTTTCAAGTTCCTTTATTAGAAACTGGTGATAAGGAACGGACTGATTGTTTGCAAACATTAAATAATGAAGTAGATAAACTGTTCAATCAAGATGAGATGAAGCAACCTACTGAAGAAATTCAGATTGATTCTGAGATATTTGGGGTTTCGGATATTTTAAAAGAAGTGGATAAGAATATTATTTTTTCTCTAGATAAAAGTCCAAAGAAGGTTACATTTGCTAAAGACATTGACATTAGGATTTTTGGGACTCCAAAAACATTTAATCTAAATGAGAATAATTTTGAAGAAAAGAAAGTAAAACTTTTGTCATGGTCGTCATGTTTTAGAAATCCGTTTTTTGTTTCATCCCCTTATCCACAACATAGTTTGGTCGACAAACCATCTTTTTCTTTGGGTCCTGAATTTGAGTTCGATAAAGATGAAATTGAAGATAGAAAGCCAGTGATCAATGAAACACCTATTAGGCAAAATCCAAGACGAGATGTTGGTGTTCCTGTTCATGCAAGATCACCATACAAAATCAGGAAGATTTGTCCAATTATTCCAATAAAAGCTTCAGAAGAAAGAGTGGCTGATACGCTTTTTATGGCGCTTGATGAGACTAATCGAGTGTAATTTTTAAATTTATATCTTATTACTTGTGAAATTTGTTAAAAATTTTAAAAAATGATATATATATATTTTTTTTGCAGTGATTTGGTATATGATTCTAGTTCATCCAAGACTTTGTTACTTCGATTTTCACTAGAGTCATTATCTCCTGGGCTGAAAGTAGAAGAAAGTGTTATTGAAGGATGGTCGGATGTGTTAAACTTCATGGAGCGTTACAAATCCCCCGAAAGTCCATCTAGATACTTTTTCAAACCAATTGTTGTAAGTGTTTTTTAATTTTGATTACTTGTTCTTCAATACTTTTTACTTGTGAAGAAAATAATATAGGAATGACTAACTTGCCTAAATCATAGATTATGAGAATATTTGTACCTCAGTTTTGATTATTTATTATTCAGTGTTGATTTAGAGGCGATTATTTAAGTTTAGAATCAATATTTTCACTTGTGAAGAAAATAATACAGGAATGAGTTAGTTATAGATTATGAGAATATTTGTACCTCAGTTTTGATTATTTGTTATTCAGTGTTGATTTAGAGGTGATTTTTAAAGTTTAGAATCAATATTTTCATTTGTGAAGAAAATAATATAGGAATGAGTTAGTTGTGTAAATCATAGATTATGAGAATATTTGTACCTCAGTTTTGATTATTTGTTATTCAGTGTTGATTTAGAGGTGATTTTTTAAGTTTAGAAACAATATTTTCACTTGTGAAGAAAATCATCTAAGAATGAGTTAGTTGTGTAAATAATAGTTTATGAGAATATTTGTATATCAGTTTTGATTATTTGTTATCAGTGTTGATTTATAGTTGATTATTTAAGTTTAGAATAAATATTTTCACTTGTGAGTTAGTTGCATAAATCAATATTTTTTATTGTTGATTTAAGTGTTGATTTTTCTTTCACTTGTGAAAGAAATAAAATATGAATGATTTTTGTTTTTTGTAAAAGACTAATTATGAGAATATTGTAGTTCAGTCTTATCTTTAAAGTGCAATTATTAAGTATTATCTTTAATTTGTTATTCAGACGAAGGGAATAGTTGATATTTCTACATCATATTTTGAGAAGTATAAGTTTTTTGAAGATACTGTTCTTAGTACTGATTCCCAAGTAAAAAGGACTTTAGCAGCTGAAAACTTCAATCTGGTAATGGCTCTTTAATTTTCTATTAGTTTTTATTAAATATGCATTTTCTAATATTATATGTATTTTTAATTGATATATATATATTTTTTTTGAATCAGATATTCTTTCCTATATGCTGTGTAGACCACTTCTTTTTTATTTGCTTTGATATAAAGAAACGAAAAGTTGTAATTATCGACAATTCAATGGTGGATGAAGAAAATGAGAGCAGATATTATTCAGTTCCAGAACTTTTGGTGAGAAAAAATTTAAATATGTATAATTTTTTTTTCCTTATATTTTTTAAAAATTTATGTTTATTTTATTTATTTTTTATTTTGCAGATAAAAATGTTTGAAAAATTTCACAGCATATACAATACACCAAATATTGGATTTTCATTTCAAAAAGTTACTGCTGAAAGACTTAAACTGAAGTGGAGAACTGTGGATAATTTTTTTGATGATGGAGTTTTTTTGATGTCGCATATGAATATGTATTTCGGAGAATCTGAGAGTAAATGGGAATACGGTCTTTTTAAAGAAAGTAAGGAACAGACCAAGCAACTTCACATACTCAGGTTAGTCAGTTCATACGTAATAAAAAATGATTGAATGATATTTTTATTTTTTATAAGATTAAAAAGTGTTCATACAACTTTTTGAATGATATTTTCACTTTTTTAATTATTATTTAATTTTTCACATGTGAAATTTTTATTGATTTTAACTATTGCTATTTCCTTTTTAACAGATCAAAGTTTGCTGCAAGGATAATTTTGGCAGATAATAATAAATGCAGGAATAATTTCCTTAAAGAAGTTGCAAAGTATTCTACAATTGAAAAATCAGTAAGGAAACAACTTATTGAAGCAGCCGTTGAAAATAGAGGAAAAAGATTAGGTTTCTGAGTTGCTCTGAAAATTAGATTTCTGGGTTCAAAAAGTTTTGAAAGTTAGATTATCTGAACTTAAACAGATTGTTCAAGGTTTCATCATGCTTTAGATGTTATTATTATTGATGTTGACATTTGTTTGACAATATGTTTATCGTTTTAACTTTTTAAAAATTTAATGTTGCATGTTATTTTTTATTATTATTTTTTTTTAAAGTTATAGTAAAATTATTGTTTGAAATAAAATTATACCAAAGAAGACCAGTAAATGCATATTTGAAAGCAAATTGACAGAGATAAGATTAAATGCATATTTACATCAGCAGCAAATATGTAAAACCGTATACCTACTATATAACACATAGCAAGAACTATATAACACATAGCAAAAACCAGTCTGCATTAACAGCAGAAACGATATAACTACTATACCAGCAGGACTTATATACCAGACAGCAGAAACCAAAACTAGTACATTAGAAGCAAATATGTAAAACCGTATAACTACTATACCAGCAAGAATTATTTACCTGTCTCCAATAACAGCAGAAACAAAAACTACTACATTAGCAACAATATACTATTTCAACATGAATTTGACGTGCTTAACTTCAAGTTTCTATATAGCAGCAGCAACGAAAAGACACCAGCAGCAACATGAATTGTACCCAGCAGGAAAAAGAGTAGATTTGATAAGCCTTTAGCAACTAACTACTCACTCTACGTTGAGCTAGTCCTTTTTGGTGGAATCATTGTTGTGTTGGAAAACATTAATTTTGCTTTTCACAAGTGAAAATAAATACAGAGTAATAGTAATTGCCTCAAATAATATCTTTATTAATTCTCAAATCTATACATTGACACAGTATCTTCAAAGTATCATATTAAAAATGTAAAAAAAAATGTACTAACATATCCATTTCCTAATGTCGTGTAATCTGCAAATCATTTTTTATTATCAATCACTGTGCACTGTTGAATCACTATCTGTCACAACTTCATTCTCTTTTCTTTTTCAGTTCCTACTGTCATGTCTTCTCATCTTTTGACATTTTCTACAAAATCTTCTCCTCTTCTTCATATATTCTCTTACTTTCTCCAAATCACCCTTCATTCTTTGTCCAGCTGGAGGATCTCCTTTGTTTTTACATTTTGTTGGATTCTGAACATCATTGGTTGCTGGCTTTTCTACACCAAGCTGAATGTTAAACATTTCCTTCTTAGTCAAGGGTTTAGCATTTGGATTTGCTTCTTCAACTTCACTCTTCAGAATTTTAATTTTTTCCACATATTCAGTCAGCTTTGGTAAATCTTTTGCCAATATATTAAGGCAATAGTCTACTGAAGAATAAGCTGTAGTTGAAAGATCCATAATTTTTTCAGCATCTGAACCCCACAAATGTTTCTTTTTCCGAATATCTGGTGGCAATATGTCTCTCTTCCATCGCCGTAATATGTATTTATTAGGAATAACTTCAATTCCTTTTCCTTTCATTACACAAAATACATGCCTGCACAAGAATCCAAATCTTGCAAAGTTCATGCATGAACATTCCGTCGTCCCATCTGACATATTAGTTGACACCTACATAATCATAAAATAGATTAAAAAATTAGGTGTTTATAGAATTTTCACATGTGAAAAATATAATTTATTAACTAAATCAAATTATTTATATACAAAACTCAAATCAATATCATCAGCAAATATAATCAAAATCAACAATTAGTTATTCAAACTAAGCAAGCTATAACCTACTAAACAACTAATAATATTTGTTGATAGATTTTTCACATGTGAAACATATAAGTCAATATGTTGTAATTCATAGAACTTTTCACATGTGAAAAATATTATTTTATTAACTTTATTTATAAATTAGATATTTAAGAAGAGAAAATACCTTGAAACGTAGCTCTTTTTTTGTCCGATCCCTTCTGTTTTGAACTTCAGTTTCTTCAAAATTATATTTCTTCTTTGATTTTCTAGGCATTATTTCTCTAAGTTCTTTTATTGTCAGAACTTCTATGCCATCTTGAATAACTTCTGACACTTGATGACAATTATAAACAGCAGAATTTATTTCATCTTGAATCAGCAAGAAAATTGTCCTTGTGTACATCTTTGCAGCATGACGTTCTATTGCCAATTTAGTCTTGTATCTTGGAACTTTTTGAATTGTTTGATCATCTAAAACTTCTTGTTTATGCCTTTGTCTTTCCATAGCAGATTCAAAGCCCATCATGAAGTTTAACAATGTTGATCCACTGGTAGTAAAGTTTGAGAAAAATGAATTATCACTCTCTGATCTTGATGTAGTTCTCATAAGCCCACATAATTCAACATCTTTGAAGTAAGCTGGAATCCATCTGTCTCTTATTTCAAACATATCTGATAACCATTTGTTTTCTTGCAGGTTAAATTCATTAATCAACGACAACCATCTTTCCATAAATTCTTCTGGATCTATATACAGACTCCAAACTAAGCGGTGCAACCTTCTTCTAAAAGTACCATTGTCTAGAATGGTTTTGCAAATCTGAAAATTACAGTTTTTTTTTATAACCTATGTTAAAAACAAAGCACAATAATCTATAAAAAATAAATTTTATTTTGTGATAACAAAAACAAAAATCGTCTAATTGAATCAAAATATAATTCTTAAATGAATTTTTTCACTTGTGAAAATACTTTATATCTTTATAGATTATTGTGAAAATATCATTCAAAAATATTTTTCACATGTGAAAATTGCATTTGAAACCTTAAAAAAGTAATCTTTTTTCTGATTGTTTTCACATGTGAAAATTCCATAATCAATAAATTCCTAAAATAATTATAGCCAGTCTTACTTCACTTATAACTTTAAAAATAATTTTCACATTTGAATTTAATGTCTTACCTTAAATGGAAGCTTGTTGGTTATGTGCCACATACAAAGCCTGTGTTTTGACTCTTTAAACACCGTAGCAACATTTTTTCTCATAGCAGGATCTTGATCAGTTACTACTAATCTTGGTTGCTTTGAAAAGGCCTTTAGAAAACATCTGAGCAACCAAATGTATGACTTTGTCGTTTCATTAGATAGCATTCCAGCACCAAATGTGACACACTTTCTGTGGTTGTCAATGCCCGTAAAAGGTACAAATACCATTTTATATCTACAAAAAATAAATTTATCAGTACTTTTTTCACAAGTGAAAAAATTAGTTTAATTTTTCCAACACATGTGAATATTATCTACTACAAACTAAAATCGAACAAATACTTGAATTAAATACTTATATTTTTCACATGTGAAAATTACTTTAGCTTCAGCTACTAAAGCCATTTAAACATATTTTTCACATGTGAAAGTTTCATTAAAAAAAATTAATAAATTAAACTGAAAGAGAACATACTTATTTGTTCTGAAAGTTGCGTCAAAAGATATAGTGTCTCCAAATTCTCTGTAATTATACTTTGCCATCTCATCCGCCCAAAACAGTGCAGTCAACTCGCTGTCTTCAACAACATATTCAAAAGAGAAATTTTCAACATGTTTTTTCCTGTTTTCCATCTTTGTAATCAACATCTGTGCATCACTATCACCAATATGACTGTTCAAACCCCTTTTATTATTCCTAAACTCGGTCTCTGTTGCATCAACTGAATCATATCCTCCATTTGTAGCTGCATAAAGATGATGAGCTCTTGTTGCACCTATATTTGTTCCTCCAAGTTGTTGCATATATATATTTGTTGTTTGTGACTCATTTTTTTCCTCTTCTTTGACAGATTTCTATAGACTACGGGAATGAATGTATGATTATGGTTTTCTTCAAAATCGTACAGTTCATATTTTGTATGATCCGAATTGAGCTTGGATTTAACCCTTGCCATACATCCAGTCCTTGATATACTTGACGTTCTAATCTGAGTTTCACTAGTCTCTTCACTCATAGTATCCTTATTAACACCTTTTGGCAATCCCTCTTTGTTGCAAACCAAATACTTCCTTTCAACAAGACCGCTTTTCAGAGTATTTTGTGTTGACAGCCTAACACTGAATCCTGCTTTCTCAGCATAGTTTTCATACATTTTTATACACTCTTCAATTGTTGTATACTCTCTTCCTATTTTCGGTTTCAAAGATTCATCAACAATTGGCTTGTAATGAAAATCTCCTCCTTCTACTTCAACTTCTTCACATATGTCTGAATCGTCTTGTTTTATATAATGTATACCTTCAAAAAAAATTCAATTTCATATAATAAACAGCTTTTCAACATATTTCAAAACAATAAATTAATTATTACCAAACATAATCAAAAATGATTTTTTTTCACATGTGTATATTTTATAACTATACTTAATGGCATCAAAACTTCATTCATAAATGATAGTTTTCACAAGTGCAAAAAATTGTAATCAAAGCTTTTAAATTACAAAATTAACAGCATGAATCAACTGATAGTAGGAACCAAAAGATTGAACCATCTAATTGAACTTATAAATAATAACTAGACTTATTTGAAATTATAAACTCCAAATTCCTAATGTAATCAAAGCAAACTTTGATCTGTTAAAATCCTACATCAGCAGCAAAAATCCTACATCAGCAGCAAAAACTACTACATACCTGTCTGCAAGAACTATATATCTTACAGCAGTAACCAAAACTATTAAATCAACAGCAAAAATCCTAGATGACCAGCAAAACAACTACATCAAACTACATCAAAGGTTAAATCACATCTGAAGATTCTAATAACTAGGATGTTTACTTATAAACTTAAAAATGCTAATGTAATCAAAGCTTAAATCGTCTAATTGCATAAAATAAATGATTATATTCACCACGTTACAACAACTACTAATATAATCAAGACTTAAATCACCTATTTTCAACAAAAACTTATTGATAAATGCTTATATTCACAAGATAGGATACTAATAACTAGACTTATTTGAAATTATAACCTTTAAAATTCCTAATGTTATCAAAGCTTAAATCGCCTAATTTCATAAAATAAATGATTATCTTCACATGTGAAAATTTTAATAACTAGACTTATTTTTACTTATAAACTCAAAAATGCTAATGTAATCAAAGCTTAAATCACCTAAATTTGCATTAAAAATTAATTCCTAAATGATTATCTTCACATGTGAAGATACTAACAACTGGACTTATTTGAACTTATAACCTTTAAAATTCTTAATGTTATCAAAGCTTAAATCGCCTAATTGCATAAAATAAATGATTATCTTCACATGTGAAGATACTAACAACTGGACTTATTTGAACTTATAACCTCAAAACTCTAGTCTAATCAAAGCTTAAATCGCCTAATTGAATCAAAAACTCATTCCTAAATGATTATCTTCACATGTGAAGATACTAACAACTAGACTTATTTGAACTTATAACCTCAAAACTGCTAATCTAATCAAAGCTTAAATCGCCTAATTGAATCAAAAACTCATTCCTAAATGATTATCTTCACATGTGAAGATACTAACAACTGGACTTATTTGAACTTATAATCTCAAAACTGCTAATCTAATCAAAGCTTAAATCGCCTAATTGAATCAAAAACTCATTCCTAAATGATTATCTTCACATGTGAAGATACTAACAACTGGACTTATTTAAACTTATAATCTCAAAACTGCTAATCTAATCAAAGCTTAAATCGCCTAATTGCATCAAAAACTCATTCCTAAATGATTATCTTCACATGTGAAGATACTAACAACTGGACTTATTTGAACTTATAACCTCAAAACTGCTAATCTAATCAAAGCTTAAATCGCCTAATTGCATCAAAAACTCATTCCTAAATGATTATCTTCACATGTGAAGATACTAACAACTGGACTTATTTGAACTTATAACCTCAAAACTGCTAATCTAATCAAAGCTTAAATGATTATCTTCACATGTGAAGATAATTTATCAAAAATTAATTACACTAACTCTTAAAATTAAACAAGCTAATAATATTAACAATTCTAAACAATTATTAATAAAAATTAATTAAATTATAATAAAATATGAATTTTACTTGATATATCTGAGTTTTCCGGTGATGATCCGGTAATATCGGTAATTTCATCTCCGTCAGATTCTGATTCAGATTCAATTACATTCCGTTGATTGCTTTGATTGAAAGACGGTGTCATTGAGCGTGTTAACGGCGGTGGCATAATGTCTTGAACGACGGTTTAACGGAGACTTAACAACGTTTAACGTCGGTGATATAATGGCGGTTTAACGGCGACTTTACAACGGTTAACGACGGTAGAAGAAGGATTTTAATGGCGGTAGTTGTGACGGTTAACGACGGTAGAAGAAGAATTTTAATGGCGGTAATTGTGAACAGAAAATATCTAGGTCGAGAGAGAAAATATCTAATTTTTCACCTTCGCTTTTTAGTTAAAGTGTGTGTTTTTTCTTTATATATTAGATATTTGTTTGTAATTTACATATTTGCCCTTGGCTAGTGTAAATGTTTAGCTAATCTTAGCCATTAGATCTAAAAAAGGAGGGACTAGATGGAGGGCTAGGATCTCTTCTCGCGTTCTCACCAAAATTAGACTTCTCACAAGAAACACCCTCTATATATATATATATATATATATAGTGTAGCGTTAAGTGCAGAACCATTATTTTGTACAGAACTTTACAGAACCATATAAACCAATATGAGCCATTGGATAAGTTTGATCAAAGGACAATATTAAATGTGCCAAAACTGTAATTAAACAAAAGATAAGGATTTTTTTTCAATTAAGCAAAAAGCTAAAAGGGTATAGTTGGTATTTACTAATTATACATATTTTGAAATTCTACCATATCTTTTGAAACTGATTTACAAATCAGTTACGAGTATCTTTTTATCTCTCTCACATACATTTCCTCTCCCTCAAAACACTAGCCTCCATCCCAACAAGCATCACCACAAACGCCATAAATCTTCTTTCTTCTCTACCAGCCACCAGAAAAAAATTGACTGAAAAAATCCCGATGACCGCCTACGAACGAAAAACCAAGAAAACGTTCCACCAGATTTGATGACAACTAAAGTGATTCGAGTATCTCGTTCTGATCTGTAGTCGGTTGGTTAATAAGACAAGAGTCATTGATTGTGATAAGTTATTGCTTTTAATAAGGTGAGATGAACATGAAGACCCACAAATGAAAATTAAAAACTTACTCCTGTCATTAGTTATAGTTTTCTTTATTGTATAATTTGGTTAGTTTTTAATTGTTCAATGAAGAAAAGATTTGTTATCAATCGTAACTCTACAAAAGAAATTTTTAATTCGGTTATTAATTGTTTGGTTCAAAAGAGTTGTTATCAATTATTTAATTCGTCTAGATTTTTTAAGCAATGACGCAACATAAGTGTTGTTAACTAGATCTGGGTATGATAGAACATTATGATATAGGTGATAAGGTCAATTTGTTTCAGCGTGCAATTGCGTAAAAGTTTTAGGGCGCGTTTGGTATGCTATCCGGAATCACAATCGGTATGACATTGATTAAAGGGTAGTATGGGATTGAGAATACCGATTCCATTTTTATTGTTTGGTGTGAACTTTAGGGTTATGGTTATCACATGTTTTTTTTAGAAAGACATATGGTTTTCATATGTTAGTGGAAGGTCCCACGGGAATGGGTTAGAAAAGGTGCCTACTCCATCTCCTATGAGTCTATGGGTATCAAATGATAGCTTCATTCCCTAACTTGGTAACCAAACATTTGCAATGATAATCATTGTGATTGATGCATTCCGATAATGGTGTACCAAATGCACCCTTACTTTATCAACTGCTTTTACAATTAATTTATTCTAATAAGTTTGTTGTTCGGGTTTAATAAAATATAACTAGTATTTATTTTTGTAATGTTTTGATAACTTATGTTATACTTTGTCAATGTGCAGTAAAGCGAGTGCTCACTAAAAATGCAGCGTGCACGTATGTTATTTAAAGACGTACACACATGTTTTTGAAAGACGGGCACATATGTTCTAATGAACTTGATGAGAAAGCGAAGCGTGCATATATGTTTTTGGATGTCATGCATATATGTTATCGAGGCGTGAACATGTAATCTAATGAATTGGACGAGAAAGTGAATAGTGCACATATGTTTTTAAAAGGCGTGCACATTTATATTTAACAAGATACTTGTACATGAATTGTATTTTATTTAATATTAACATTTGTGTATGCTATACGTGTTCTTGGTTTGTTACAAATTGTTAGAGGCTACATGTGTATTTTTATGTTTTTGATCACAAATTTCAATAATCAACTAATGTACACTTAAAACATTTATGCAATTACCATTTTAAGCAACTAAATTTGACGTCTAAATGCAAGAAACACATGTAAATTTACTATATTTAAAATAAAAAACACCTATGCACTTGATTATTCTAAAAAAAATGTTTGTTGAAAAAAACATATATGCACTTCGAGATTTTGTTTTTGAAAACATACATGCTAAAAAAAAAAAAAAAAAAAATCCGAATTTTAAGAGTTAAATAAAAGGTTTTTAATCAAGAAAAAACAAAAAGAAAGTAAATATAAGTTTTTACTATTATACCCTTTTCATTTAAATAAAAATATTTAATAATACTAAATTCTTATTGGTCCAAAATAGTTCTGTAAAGTTCTATACAAAATAATGGTTCTGCATTCAACGTGACCATATATATATATATATATATATATATATATATATATATATATATATATATATATATATATATATATATATATATATATATATATACTACCTCCGTCCCAAAATTATAGTCCCCTATTTACTTTTTCGGTCTTTCTTTTTCAATTTTGACCTTAAATATTTTTATTTGTGTTACACAATAGTTGATGAAAAATATACCAATAAAATATATTAAAAAACCCAATCCATTCATATATTTTTCATCAAGTATTATATAGTACAAACAAAAATATTTAAGATCAAAGTTGTAAAAGAAACACCGAAAAAGTCAATAGAGGACTATAATTTTGGGACGGAGGGAGTATATATATATATATATATATATATATATATATATATATATATATATATATATATATATATATATATATATATATATATATATATAGGGGAGGGTTAATGTGAGATCAAACTTAAAGTTGTAAAAATAAGATCAAATCTAAAAAACCACTAAAACATTTATAAATAACAATTTTAGCAATCATACACAAAAAAAATAATATTTTAATACAAATTAACATTTTAGCAACTAATAATCAAATAATACATGAGTTTGGATTAGTGATACACCTGATACACGTTACACTAATAAATATTTCAAAACCTGATACACATACAAAAACCTGATACACATTAAACTTCTAATCAAAGTGTATCACCTAGGTTTCGTATATTTTAAAAAGAAATATATCGAAACTTTAACAATTTTTGTTGTAGTAAATAAAAAAATTATTTTTATTGTAAAGAGAGTATCTATTGTCAAATTTTAGTTCGATCTCATTTTAACAATTTTAAGTTTGATCTTATTTGATCTAGATTATATATATATATATATATATATATATATATATATATATATATATATATATATATATATATATATATATATATATATATATATATATATATATATATATATATATATATATCGAAGAGTTAATGTGAGATCAACTTAAAGTTATAAAAATAAGATCTATTCTAAAAAACCACAAAAACATTTATAAATCTTAATTTTAGCAATAATACACAAAAAAATAATATTTTAATAGAAATAAACATTTTAGCAACTAATAACCAAATGATAAATGAGTTTGGATTAGTGATACACCAGATAAACATTACACTAATAAATATTTAAAAACTTGATACACATACACAAACCTGATACACATTACACTTCTAATCAAAGTGTATCACCTAGGTTTCGTAAATTTTAAAACGAAATCTATCAAAACTCTAACAATTTTAGTTGTAGTTAATAAAAAATTTATTTTTGTTGTGAGGAGAGTATCACTTGTCAAATTTTAGTTGGATCTCATTTTAACAACTTTAAGTTTGATCTTATTTGATCTAGATTATATATATATATATATATACACACACACACACACACGTATTAAGCTTCAATAATGTTTTATAAAATTGTACATATGTTATAACTATATTAATATTGAGTTCGCCTTGTTCAGTATGTAGGTATTTGATACATAATTCAAACTTTTATTGAAGTGTTCGTATTTGGCCCATGTGGTTTAAATTAATTTTAGAATAATTTTTAAAGTTATTTGATAGGTTAACGGTATATTATAAAAGTTCTTTTATTTTATATAGATTCTACTTCGCCTTTTTTTTATAAAATCGGCGCATGTCAAAATATTAGACTCGTTTTGTTCGTCACCGAAAGGCCTTTACGGCGGTATTTTTTTATTCATGAAATCACTAGATATATGTTAGATATTTGGCAAATAAAGTTTGTTATATAAAAAAAGTCGTAAATTGTCAAAAGCTCAGGATGGTTTTGCAACTTTTTTTTATTCTTTTGGGCCAAGTGGACTAGTTTTCTGGGCTGATATTTTTTCAAAAAATATTTATTAGCGAAGGACGAAAACGGCCGTGTTTCTAACGCGTTGTTGTATGTGTTGGGTCAGTAAATTCCCAAACTTCCTGAAACAAGGATTTGAAGATAAAATAACCTTAAATATACGCAAGTCACTAAATGAGCAGTTGTTCAATGAGTCATCTTTAAGAAGCTCTGGACGAGCCTAAGAAGAAAGGTTCTCCATTCAGTGAGGCGGGACTCAGTGAATGATACCTGAGCCAAAGAAGAAGATGATGGATTCAGTGAGTGATGACAATAGCTCACTAAATCACCATAATCCTCACCAACAATGAAGACTGAAGACGTAAAGCCTGAAGACATGAAGACTGAAGTAAAGGCGGGATAAGTTTGAAGGATAAGGGAGTGTGCTTATCTTGCAAAGTTCAACTTACCCTGAATGGATAAAAAACTAATAGTGTGTCAACACTGACACAAGGAAAGCATACATGTTCTTTACTAGAAATAGTTGTGCGTCACAAAGACAAAATACGTAAGGTATTTTGTCATCTGAAGCTTATGTGAGTTTTGTCTTTAAGGAAAAAGGTTGTATCTTATACTTGTATAAATAGCACCTATAAGGTGGAGTAAAAGGGTTAAACTTGTGCACTACATGCTTACACATTCACAAGCCCTTTTACTCCTCCAAATACAACTAAGTCCATTAGGTTAGCTCAGTTGGTTAGAGTAGTTGTACTTAAGCTTAGCTTAAGTTTAATGAGGAGTACACCATACTTTTCATTCAATCCCAAGTGTTGTTTCAAAAATACTTGGGTAATCTATTCTTGGATTAACTTTCTAATAAGAATATAAACGTTGAAAAACCTCTTGTCTATTTTACTTCACATTTTAACTTGTTAAACTGTTTTTCGAACAAAATTGCTAATCCATGAAGCTTGAATAGATTAACTTCGTCGTTAATTCTAACCAAGTTATAGGGAAAAACAGTATGTATAGTAATGATCCTTTTTATGCATCTGGATATGGTTTGTATGTTTCAGAGGTATATGACAACAACAACAACATATTCAATCCCGTTGAAGCGAATATGAGGGAGGTGGAATGTACACAGATACTACCTCTACCTTAGGATAAACTGAAAGTAATGAGACTGCTTTCAAGGAGACATCTGAAAAGTGTAAGTGTGCGATTGCGTGTGCTCAGATATAGGTACATGTGTGAATTTGTGTAATAACAAGGAAAATGAATCTATAAAGACATAAGACGAAAAACAAGCATACAAGCATATAAATAAATAGACAAAAACCATCATAAGATCACAAAGAATAGGGACGTAAAGGCATAGAAGTATACTTCGCATGAGAACACAAAGTATAGAATATAGAAAGAGCATAAGAGGCAAAAGGGGGCATAAGCATAAACAAAAGAGCATAGAAGCAAAAACGCATAAACGCAAATGGTCAATGGCACAAAAAGGGTAAACGCTAACAAAGAAAAGGTGTCTAAAGGCAAATATAATTTCAAGACCTAAGAGAGCTGCGAATTTATACGTTGGAAAATGCTATGGGATCTACACCTAAGAGCAAAGCACAAAGAACATAAGAGGCTGCTAATCGCCTAAAACATCATAAAGAGAACTAGCTATGGAACTCAATACTTAAAAATGCAAATGGCAATTGTTCTAAAAGTCTCCTAAAAGCTTAAACTCAAAATCTACCTCAAAAACCGTAGCCTTCTACCCGTTTATTCTAATTCTATCTCTCCACTCATTCTTATCATAGGTCATGTCTTTGGATAAGAGAAGCTTCTTAATATCCTGCTTAAGTCTATCATCCCACCTAAGTTTTGATTTACCCCTTTTCCTTAAGCGTCGACTATCAAAACTACGACTTTCCTAACCAACATTATTTATGGTCTCCTTCTTACATGCCCAAACCATCTAAACCTTCCTTCCCCACTTCTAATTCCAAGCACTTCAGTATTTTAGACATAGTCTAACTAATAACTTTCTTTAAATTAGCGAAACTCATTATAAATTAATATGCATGGTCACCATAATATAAAGAGAATCCCGCATTTGATTATTTATAACATGCAATAATCCACTATAGGCTCTTAGGCTGGCCATAATGGTAGCTGTTAATACAAATAAGCCGTAAAAACGTTTATTTAAATTTTACGATCTTCTAATGTTTTGTCGATAACAAACGTAAAATCATTTTAACGAAACAAATAAAATACGTAAATGGTTTGAGCCAATAGTTTACTAACACACTTACGTTTTCACATAAAACACTAAACAAGTAAAAGTGGTTTTATGATTTAGTAATACATATGTACAACTAGTGTTTACATATTGGGTAAATATATACATAATTAGTATGTAATATAATGGGTAATATAAATGGGTAGAAACTAAAGTATTTGACCCATTGACCAAATACATTGAATGTAGTTGGGTATAACCCAAAGTCCATGACCCATACCCATGGAGCATGACCCATAACCCGTTGCATGACATCATGCATAAGTCATATATGGATATTATCCATGACCCATGGTTTTAACCCATGACCTATGGACTAGATCCATTGCATCTTGTAGATACATTGTATCTACTTGGATATCCATGGTCCAATGTCTAGGAACCATGACCCATAACCCATGACCCATGACCCAAAACCCATGGGCAAAAGGGAGCGTCCCACGGATCCCTAGTAATACACTGGACGGATCCCTCAAGTGAGCCATTTCTTCCTTTTGGGTTGCCACTCCCACACATACTTTCCCCAAGTATTGTAACCTTCTAACCTCAAATCCTAAGGATCTCTCTATGTAGTTTGTCTTTTGTTTTTGTGTGATTCTCTAGGTTCCTCTTAAAGGCGAGATCACCACCTCTTGAAGTCGAGCAAGCTCAAGTCCATGAGTTGCCATGCTTCGTCATCATCAAGACTACTGAGGTTCTCTTGTTGATACTTCTTTCTTCCTCCATAGAAGTGTTTTGTCCAAGGCATTAGTGAAGGATGCCGAAAGAGTCAAGACGAAAGCATTAGTGAAAGGTGCTTAACGTCCGTGTCAAAAGCATTAGTGAAGAATGCTAAAGGAGTCAAGACGAAGGCATCAGTGAAAGATGCCAAACGTCTGTGTCAAGGGAATTAGTGAAAGATGCCTAGAAGTCATGTCAAGTGGCATTAGTGAAGGATGCCAAGGTTGTATACTCGATGAGGTGCATCGATATACAAATAGATATAGGTTGTATTCAAGGATATTGATATCCTTGATGGTGTTGTAATAAGGAGTTGGTCTCCTTTGGGGTTAGGTGTTGTGTAGTGTTGGGTAGTAGTTCCTCCATCGTAATGGAACTCGGTACTTAGCGTAGTACCGGATAAAGGGTAGGCGACGTTGTGGTAGGTGTGGTTCTCCCTTGTGAAAGAACCCGGTGGTTATCCTAGTACCAGAAAAAGAGTAGGCGACGCTGTGAAGGCTTCTCCGCCATAAGGAGTTGGTGTCGTGTAATGATTACGAACTCTCGAGTAGGGCAAGGAAGGTGTCCTTATAGCCGAACCACTATAAATACTCGTGTCGTGGTTATGTGCTTCTTACTCTTTATCTTTCATTACACATTCATATATCTATCTATCAATGTCCAACATACACATCCAAATAGATTGACATAAGTCGATCTAAATACATTAAAATGAAAGTTTAATTGGTAAAACTATTCAACCCCCCTTCTAGTTTTCCACAATTGGCATCAGAGCTTCGTTACCAAGTTTCTTAGAGTATGTTGTACTTTAAAAACTTGATACGATCCGTGTATGTTTGAAAACTACAAAGAAGGAAATCTTTTAAAACAATTTTTTTTTCTCTCATGTTGGATATTGATAGATTATTCTAACATTTTCTTTTCAAGAAATCTTCATGCTAGGATCTCTCCAAAGTCTTCATTTCTATTCAAAGAATAATGAAGTCGACTTTCAAGGAAGAACCTAAAAGTAATCGCAACCTACTTATTCTAAGTACAACTGATTACTTTAAAAGCTCATGAAGTATTTTTGGTCTTATGTCTTCATAAACCAAACCAAGAGCATAGAAGTATATTTACTTTTCATTAGCTAGCTTACATCTACATGAATAGGTTGATACCATCTTTTATTTAGATGTTAATAATTGCTAGTCTCTTAAAAGTCTCTTTTCACCACTTTCCCGACTTACTCATCATCGGGGAATAGTATTCCTCTTGATCTCGTCAAACTAACGCCGTCGTCACAAATGGATCCTTGATAATTAACTTATCAAATCCCATTGACCAAACATCTTTTCAATTAAAAACCTCAAAACTATTTTTGTTCCATAAGCTAGTATATAACTTATTACAAAAATAATGCCAAACACCCTTTTTCTATCCACAGTAGCCGGATCCCTCTAGTTGTACTAGCCGGATCCCTAATACAAGGGATCCGGGGGAACCGTGTGACAGAAACCAGCTATACGCCTTTCAAAATCAAATTCTTCTCTTTTTCCCTCTCCTCACAAAACACAAAAACGACCCAAGTGCTGTTTTCATCTCCATAGGACTCCATATCTTCAAGCATCCATCTCTAGAACATCATTGTAAGTAATTACACTAACATGTTCTAATCTTCATCATCTTCATCCTAGGGTTTATGGTTTTTCAATTTTTCTTAATCAATTGATAAAATTAGATTTTCCAAAATTGATCACTAGAAAAGGTTTTCACATAACTAAGATTACATTGTGCTTACAACATTGTCAATACAAATCAAAACCATAAACCCATCTCAAATTTTTTTGCCTAATTGGAATATTTGTTTTTCTAGGACCAACCATGCCTAAAGCCACCCAACAAGACCACCATGATACCGTCCACTACCTCACCCAATACTATCGAAAAGAGGGTTTGTCAAAAACCGATCGCAAAGTCTTCAAAAGACATGAAAAACGACTTATCCATGAAGGTCGTGTGGTCAAGGAATGTTTCCTTGAAAATACCGACATTCGTCAAGTCTTCTCGACAATCAACTTTGATTTTCTTCTTGATATTGATGAACACATTTGTCCGGTTTTCATCTTTGAATTCTACAAAAGCGTTAGGATCATTCGAAACACCGATGATAGATTCAATCGCCTTTATCATCAATAAACAAAACTTCCCTCTACCCCTCAACACATTTGCTCAAATCCTTCGTATTCCTTGTGAAGGAATTTGTATGTACTCTCAAGATTGGGCAATATCCATTCAATCTTTTGCTCTTGATTCTAAACCAACCTACCATACTCCTCTTGATGACCCCGCAACCGTTTGAGACACTATCTTCAAAGTTAGAGCCGACCAATCTCGTTTCAACCGCAACAAAGAGCTCATTCACCGTGATCCCTTTCAAATGGAACTCTTCGAAATGCACCCCATTTTTAGAAAATGGGAAGAAATTCTTAGGGAAAATGTCATTAGCTTGGTCGAAAACAAAGACCATCCAAATGCATGTCTCGTACAAATGATTTATTGCCTTATTCACCAAAGGCCATTTAATCTCGCCTATTACATGATAAAGAAAATGGCCGGGGTATTCAAAGTTGCCAACATGGTACTTCCGTATGGTATGCTCCTAACACGACTCCTTGAGTATGTTAGTGCAATGCAACCATCTCCAATCAATGATGATAATTTCCTCTCCGATCACGTCATGGTACCTCTTACCAAACAACCCTCCAAATGGTTCATGGTCAATGGAAGAAAACCAAAGGCTCTCCCGGACTCCTCGGACGAAGAAGAAGAAGAAGTAAATGTCAACCCCGAAGCCAACGTCAACTTGGATCCAATTACCTACTATCAACAACTTCCAACTCTTCCAAACGAGACCGCGGAATTCAAACAAATAAAGGGTATGTTCCAATGCCTAGCTAACTACGTCATGAAGTCGGGAAAGAGGAAGAGAAAATATTGACAAAAGAGACATTAGGATTATGGTTGATTTTAGACATTTGGTTTATCTATTTACAATGAATGCTTATGTTTGTGAAGCACACTAGTTTGTTTTGTTTTGGATATTGTCATTACTACTCTTATCTATGATATGTTTTATGTGATATCATGCTTGTTTTGTTGTTCCTTGGAGTAGAGTTTAATAGAAATTAGTGTACATAGTATGGTGCAAAAACTGCATCCCTTTCTGGGATGCTTCTGATCCGCAGTTTCCGGATCCCTAAGAATGCACTAGACGGATCCCTCCTTTGAGGGAACCATGGGATCCGTGATGATAGATGAGCAATGCAGAATCCCACACATCAAAACAGCTCACTAGATCACTTCACACTAGCTAAACATAAGGCCTTAGAACCACTTAAGTCTTCTTCAAGCTTAGAAAGCTTCACACTCACCCATAGCTAACTTAGGATCAAATTCAAAGTGTTTTTGATTTATCAACTCATCAAAACTCACCATATTTCCGCTCCAATACTCACACATAGTTCCTCACATCTCAAAACATTTAGTTTGATATTTTTATCAATTTTAGCAAATTGATTTTAGTCATCCTTACCTCAAAATGGGTCAAAAACTAGTTTTTCAATTCTTGTAATTTTTTAAGGATTTTTTAAATTTTATCCCAAGATTACATCTGATCTCTAGGATCATTTAATATGATTTGACACCATTAAAATTCCTAGTGTCATCCTTGAACACCCATTGGTGATCATAAAGTCACATTTTCCTTCCATAAAACGCAATCATTAGCTACATCACTCATTCCCCTTGATCTAATCTTTTATTTAAAACACTTAGGAAGACTGAAACACTCAAGGAGGTATAGGTGTTAGACTTAACAAACATCATTTTTCCTTTTCTTAGCTTCTGAGACCCGGATCCCTAGGATTACCCTA
Source organism: Chrysanthemum seticuspe (assembly GCA_019973895.1). Taxonomy (NCBI): domain Eukaryota; kingdom Viridiplantae; phylum Streptophyta; class Magnoliopsida; order Asterales; family Asteraceae; genus Chrysanthemum; species Chrysanthemum seticuspe. Next base: position 78,658,862 of record BPTQ01000002.1, on the reverse strand, counting down.
GACGGATCCCTCATTGGAGGGACCATGGGATCCGGGTGACAGATTCACGCTAACTCTAGCTAAAACAATCATTTCAAGCTCATCTTGCTAACTTGAACACTCCATCTCATCTTAATTAAGTCCCTAGATCAGTACAACTCTGAAGTTGACTCTTGTGCATGCTAATCATCACATTCCAAATGATCTTAGTGGCTTAAGTCTTGAATGCACTTGCCAAATCCTTCCCTTTATAAGTCATCTTGTTAGAATCTCTTTGTCATCAACCACAACATAATTCTCAGCATTTAGAAACCTTCTCCTTAGTCATTTCATCATGAGGAAAGCTCCTAGTGCTAACTCATCCACCCAAGGACCACCTAAGAAACTTTCTCGTGTTGTACACGAAATTTCCTCAACCGAATCATGTCCCGTTAAATCCACTAATGCTAGGATTTCTCCTCCACCAACTCAACCAATCAAACCAATCCCCAAGAGGATTGTTCCTAAAAAAATATCATCACCAAACTCCACAATTCCTATTAAACCAAACACACCCTTTTCAACCCAACCAACATCATTGGTGCCTAAAGCCATATCATTTACCACTTCACAATCATCTCCATATTCCTACAACTTAGAGGACTTACCCCCTAGGCCATCTCATCCTCCACCATTACCGACACACTCTTCAATAGAGAAGATTGTGCAACAAAACCAAGGTGTTGAATCAACACTTGCATCGATGTCCATTTCTCCATTTCCCTCTAATGGTCCATTTTGGATTATGAGGAGACATCAAAGTCAACCACCCGACCACATGGAAGTTAACACTTCTCTACCTCCACCATCAACCTTGGTTGAGCCACCCTTAAATATGCCTCCACCAATCCCTCCTTCATTTGAGGATCTGATAACGCTACACGCGTCGTTCGGGGTCAAAGGAACTTCCTTTTCATCGAGCAAGTTTTTCAACACCCTAGGCAGTGAACCTAATCGTTGTAGTGTAGTATTAGGGTAAGCCACGGGAATTGATATCGTTCTCTAGGGGAATAGGAATGCTAGTGAGAAGTTACTACGCTAAGGTTGGGGTTGAGGAAGATTATTTTTTTTATCTTTTTATGTTTTTAGGAAATGGAAAGGTACGAATCTCGGGGTTTGGATTTGGGGGTTGGTATTTCTACCGATTACTCTACTCGTCTAATTATCTAAACTAAGGTGTATGTAGTCTATGTCTAATTATTGTGTGCTCGTATGATGATTTAAAGATGTGTTTACTTAGGTTTTATTACTCCTTTAATTATCTCCTATTGATGGTTGAATTGTCACGTCCTTATTCTTAATCGCATTGTGTGTCTAAGGTCGTAGGGTATGCGTTTATCCCTAACTCTTTGAAACTACCAAAGGTTATCGCTTACAAAATCTCTAGGATTTATAAACTTAACACTAACGTACTCTTCGGATGGTATAGTCTACAATGACTCTAGGTACTATAAGCTAAGGTTCACAAAGATTAATCAAGCATTATGTTAGGAATTGGAAATTCTATTGTGAAGAGTCGGTCACCCCAAATATTATCTAGCACAAGTTAGCTCGTAGACATGTTGTTATTTACGTTATTTAGTA
>BPTQ01000002.1:78604969-78657160 GCA_019973895.1 Chrysanthemum seticuspe | reverse complement strand
GGGGAATTGACGGTTCATGAAAAAGGGCATTATTTAGGGACATAAGGGCTTAGGCTAAACCACGTAATAGTAATCATGTAATATTTTAGGTCCATAAAAAGGTTTTGCATATTTCTCACCCCAAAATGTATAAAACAGTTTATCAAGTAAAAGAGGGGCTATGAAAACTCACCTTAGCAAATGTGAAATCCAAAAGTGGGATTTAGTGATTGTTGTGAAGCGGCACCGTCACGCGATCTAGATAAGGAGGGCAATGTTTTAGTTCATTGTTTTAAGTATAACCTACTTAAAGTAGTTCAATGGCTTTGATAATTGTATTAATAATTAACGTAAGTTTGTAAAAATCGTTAAAAATGATTTTACTAGTAAGTATACGAAGTATATATACTTTTCATGTAGACACTATAATGATGTTGTCGACATTAGAGTTGTTCCAAAGAAATTCATGGTGTTCTATTGGTAAGTATATAAAATGCATATACACTCGTTTAGGTTGACACTTAATAGTATTGCCAAAAGTAAATATTAATTAGTTTATTTTTCTAATTGTATTTAGAAAATGTTTAAGTTAAGGTTGGAGACTTTCAAATTTAATGAATGATAAAATGATTTAGTAGTCTCTGTTTATTTATCAAAATTTGTTCTCCACATTTATCATTTTCGACAAATAAATTTTAATGATATAACTATGTCTATTTGCACAAATTGATGTAAAAATGTTGACGTAGGCTTTTATTATGTGAATCGTGACTTGAGCACTTGTTTCTTATTTTACAACCTTTACACTTGTTCACTTGTATTAAAATTTGTATGCTTGATTACTTGTCGATACGTATGTGTATATATCTAAGTAGAAGATGTTGAATGCTCGAAAATGAGTTTAGTCTTATATTTGGTTTTCCATATTATGTTTCTAGTTTTACTTCTTGTTTCATCGAATTGTCATTGGAGCACACCTGTAATACGTGTGGGCTGTGGCCCGACAGAAATGGTATAATGTTGGGCTTAGGCTCGAGGTGGTAAGTGAATAAGAAATGGGCTTCGGCCCAGTGATGGTTTAGAGGACTATTTGGAAAATTTATCTGGACTTCGGCCCATTGTGACACAAGAGAACTTGTACAAGTTTGGTACTGGTATGGTTTCACAAGCATGTCATACCATGTTTTAGAGGAAATATTACATTCTAATGTAATGCTAGTGTCTTTGTTTTTGACGCAGGGATTTAACATATTCTGCTTTGACTCGAGATACAATCCGACCAAAGCATGTCCTTATTTGTGATGTCAAGAAAATTTCGGCTGGAAAAACAATCTACAGGTCTCTCGCAAAGATGATTACTCATAGACACCATGTATTAGTTATGTGACCACATTAGTTTCCTCATGTAACCATCTTACGTGCAACATTTTTACCATCAACTATATGTCTAGATGCGTAGGGAGACTTCGAGCAAGACATCAGCCGTTCGGAGTTAAACTCAAGCTAAGAGCATCACGACTGATGTGCTCAAAACACACCTCGACTATTCAACTTGACAATAACAACTCGAATGACACTTAGGGCCAATATGTTAACTTAACGTTTTAGAACAAGGATGCGGTATGACCTCATGATAGTTGAGTACTACTCAACCCGGTGTCACTAGATTATCATTACTACGCAAATTTTTGAGTATTAAACAAGGTGTCGAAATTGACACTTATCTTTCCGAATTCGATACTTATGTTATTAGTAGTTTATAAAACTTAGCTTTTCCAAGTTCTTAGTTTTGTTACTCTCGACAGGAAACGAGTCACACAAGAGAATCACGTTTTCATATTAACTTACCAAATACCAAAACTCAACACCAAATTTTAGATTCAATACTAATGTTACTAGGATTTTATAAACTTAGTTTTCCCAGCTCCTTGGTCTTGTACTTTTGTCAGAACCCAATTCAACAAAAGTAATTGACCAAATTAAGTTTTCAATGTGACAATAATTATTTACCAAAACATAAAGATTAACAACTTCAAGAACACTTAACATTTCTAACTTTCTTGGTGTCTACTACTCGACCGAAACGGATGAACGACACAAACGACAAGGACAACCCTAACATGACAAATCAAGTATTTGATTATTAACCAAAACTCCTCAAGTAGTACTCATAAAATACACATGATCGAATAGAATTTAATCACCATAAATCCATTTTATTAATAATTTTTGATTCGAAAAGCATTATGAAAAACAACACGGGTTAAACCCGACTCCACTTTCGATACATAACGAGATAAATTTTAAATGACACAACAACATATTATCCTTACAAGTTTTGGAGATGGGTCGAACACAAGGCCAAATAGGAGACGCCGAATGTCTTCAAGTCTTCTTGATTTTGACAACTTGATACTAGAATTGGTGGATACCAACCTTGAATGTCAAAACCCCCAAATCAATTTTAGAAAACCCTAACTTTCACAAACCCTAGTTTTTGGGTAAAAATTGATGGGAAACTGAGTTTGGGGTGTTTGCATCTCTACTAGAGATAAAGAAGTATTTTGGGAAGATGCTTGGCTACCTTTCTCTCCTTGTGCCTTGGTTTGAAGCCGAATTTGGCTAACTTCCAACCCTTAGAATGTTTTGGACTTTAGCTCAAGGTAGACACAAGTGAAGATATGATTCTCTTGAGTGATTTTTGCCTTGATTCTCCTTGGATTCGTACGAGTAGTAGCAGGCGCATCTAGGAGAGATTTGAGAAGCAAACCTTTCATGGTTTTGGTGAGGAAAGATGAGGAATAATAAAAAAGAGGTATGTTGGTTTACCATTTTGGGAGATTCGGCCTATAAGGCGCAGGTATAGGGGTAGAGAGGTTGAAGATGAAGATCTTGGGTATCTCCTTTTCTATGTCTTGTGTTTGTCGTGTGTGGGAAGAGTAAGACAAGGGTGTATCTCAAATTTTTATATTAAAAAAAAAAAAAAAAAAAAAAAAAAAAAAAAAAAAAAAAAAACACTTTTCTTTTAAATGTAATATAAGTAAAATAAGGTAATGTAAGTAAAAGTGAGTGTATATGTAATGTATACTTATGATTTATTTTGTGTACATGTTCTTGTGTTCCACTTATATTTTAATTGTATTTGAGTCTTATAAAAGTTCATATTTAAGTGTAAGTGTGTTATATACTTTGTTTCCCGCGATATTAATTTGTGATCGAAGTATCGTTGTTTGATAACTTTTTATAACGTAGTATTTTATTGTTACGTGTCTGAAATATTTTTATCTTTGTAATATTCCAAATCACGGACATTTGTCATTGGTTTTATCAAGTCCTTATCATAGTGTCGGTACGCGTGCAGTGTCGGTCACTGGGAATAACGAGATAACCTCTCGTCTTAAAATTAAATCATAAGACAAAACGAAATGAAATATTCATAAAATGATATGAATGCAAAAGTGATGCAACAGTCTACAGTATGCGAGTTAACTACTCAAATGATCAGGTAAAGCTTATGCATGCTTAATGACTTATGCTTAGTAGTAATAAATTACTAATTATCAGTTAAATTTTAGTGAAAATTTACCGTGTGTCACATCCTCCCCGTCTTAGAAGAGAAAACCGTCCTCGGTTTTCAGTTAGAATTATTTGCTGAAGTAGAGAAAAGGTGTGGGTTTTTTTACGCATGGATTGGTCTTCACGTTCTCACGTGTATTCCGGATCTCTTTGAGAGTTCCAACAGATCTTAACAATAGGAGTGCGGCTTTGTTTAAGCCGTCTGATTTCTTGATTCAATATTTCATTTGTGTTCCTTGACACAAGTTAATCTTTTGTCAATTTGGATTTCTTTCATTGGAATGGCGAGAGTTTCATCGGAAAGGCAATTCTTCGAGTTCCATATGCGAAACACGTTATGCAAGGAGTTGAGTTCTTGTGGGGATTTCGGGTTGGTGGGCTACCGGCCCGATTCTCGTGAAAATTTTGACGGATCTAAAGTAACGAGGATTTAACTTTCTACATTTCCCAAACCGGATTACGCCTTTCTATGGCGTTACAAATCCCTAATATGAAGGGTGGTTCTCCGAGTTGTTCGCACCAGACTATTTGTGCATCACGTATAGTCCTGATGGTAGTCCGAGTTGGTAACTACCAGCTTGATCTTGGGGAGGATTTGATTAATCTTATGAATTAAGGTTTTTCCCCCTTTTGCGTTCTGTTAGGTTGGGTTACTCTTTCCGGAGGCGGAACTTCAATCTAACTTTCTCAAGTGACCTTTAGTCCTATATTTATTGACCTTGATGATTTGATTTGTTTGCATTCGGTCTCTGGTCTGCGCACTATTATCAATGATTCTTGATAGCCGCATGGAACCATTGGACTGGTTCTTTGCCGACCTCTGTTCTAAACACGATTGATTTGCGTTTTTGACCATACAGTGCCTCATGAGGTAGCCTTTAGTTGCAAGGGAATTTGATTAAGGCAGTTTGCCTACTCTATTCACCTTTCGAAATAGGTTACTCATGCTTGAAGTATAACTTCTATAGCTTGAATGGTCCTTCCATTCAGTCTAGTAGTCGAAAGACGGTAAATGGTACTCATTTCATGTTGAATTCCTTAGAATTTTGGGAGTGGTCCTCGAAGGTTTAATGTGAATGGCTATCACTGTTTGGAATAAGGAGAATTGAAAAGCTATGACTTGTAGTGCTTGCTTCGAGCAATCCATGCGAGTTTGTCCATGTTGTCGTTCTCTTTGTTTGGTAGAGATAGGTGGATTTGGTGAGATGATCATTTAGTACCCAAGTAGAGTCAAAATCGATAGGGTTCTTTGGTGACTTGGTACTAGAGTCCATTGTTATGCATTCCCATTTCTATCTGGAAATTTTCGGTTTGTACTGGTAGGTTTGATGGTTCCTGATTGTCTTGAATTTTTCCTTTCGAACATGCTAAGTATGGTTTGACATAGGTCAAATACTAGCCTTCATGTTTGATATTCATAATAGCTCTCTGGATCGAGGTGCATCTTTTCCGGACACTAGATAAGTATAACTCCTGGCCTTAATGAGGTTCCCACATAATGAGATTACAAATCCCTTCATGACGTGGGTCTCAACGTTGGTCCTTGGGGATAGGATTCCCTTCGTCTTTTACAAGTTCCATTTCGCCTTCGGTTATGTCGTAAGAGTTTTATTTTGTTGGTTCTTTCGTTGCGTGATACTACTCAGAATGATCTGGCTTTAAAAGGTCTTGTTGGCTAAGTGTTGCTTGAAGTATATGCGTGATGAGTGTCTAAATACTCATCATTTTTGTACCATTTAAACTGCAAAAACATCTGAAAACACTCAGAAATGCATCAAAATGATAAAAATATCACAAATAAGTGTTTTATGTGTTTTAAATGCAAAAACATCAAAATCTGGTGAAAAACGTATAAAGTTTGCATAATTGGCAGTTTTAGTCCCCCAAGTTTCAAAAGTTGTCAAAAATAGTCCCTGGTAAATCTAAATAAAGAAAAATGTTATTCAAGGTCCCTGAAATATTCTAATTTGTCAAAAATGGTCCTTGAATAAATCTTTTGTTAAATGGCAGAGAAGGTCCCTGAACTTTCAAAATTGTCAAGTTTGGTCCCTGGAAAATTTGAAATTGTCAGAACTAGTCCTTGTACTATTGAAGTTTGTCAGTTTTAGTCCTTGTATCAAGTTTGGAAAATTACAGGAATGGCCCCTCAAGTTTGGAAGAATTAAAAACAAGTCCTTATTCATAAACCAAACAAACCCTTGTCAAAATGAAATGACCCCCTGCCACTTAACCCATTTGGCCCCTGTCATTCTCCTTTTTGACCCCCCTAGACAAAACCAATCAAACTACTTTTGCCGCCCACCTCCTTCTTCCCTTCCACTTGACTGCTAGCTTCTGCAAACACCCATCCCATCCACTTTTTCCCCTTATCTCTTCCACATCAACTCTCCCATCACCCTACAATCCACCCCCCCCCCTAGTTGCTAGCTCAGAAGTCAACAGAGGTCAAAAAGTCCTTTTCCCGCCAAAACCATAAAATGGCCAAAGTAACATCTACTCATTCATTGGCTCACAAGATAGGTGGGATTTGATCTAAAGGACACGTGGAAGCATTGAAGACTATAAAAGAAGGAAGAGAAAGCCAGAGAGAGGAGTAGTTAGTTTTTAGCATTTTCCTTAATGTCGTTTTTCTTTATAAATGTTTTAGTTTAAATTAAAATGTTGTAATTTCAGTGTTTCTGTATCAAATTTAAGTTCTAACATCTTTGTAATGTATTTGAACATCAATCAAAGTCTTTCATCTAAGTTCCAAATTTAATGTTTACTGTTGAAGAATTCAGTTTTAACATCTTATATTTAAAGCTCCAAGCAGCTTCATTTCCATTTAAACAAGCTTACTCAAGCTTATCATAGCCTGAGATAAGCTTGGAAAACAATTCTATGCAAGTTTGGATTAAAGTCAACAAAAGTCAACATAAGTCAAACATTATAGTCAAACTTGTTTTTGATAAATTTCTAATTTTGATTGGTTAAACAGATGATTTTGATGATATTTGGTTTATTTCCAGTAAGTTTTGTTAAAATTCTCATAAAGTCTCTTTAGTAATATGCATTTCAAGTCTTTTAAAGGGTGTTTGGTTGAGATTTTGAAACTGTTCTAGAGGTATTATCATAGCAGTAGTCCACTTGCTTTAGGCTTTGCTTCAATTATCTGCATCATTCCTGTCCTTGATTTGCTGCAAATCACACAGAAGTCAAATTCATAAGCCATCTGTCCTTGTTTGCATTCCTGTTAAAACTAGTTCACTGTAATCATTTATATAGATCTAAAAGTTGATAAGCTAGCTTGTTTGAGTCTCATTTCATCATATTTCATCCATCTCTGCTTTTCATTTGCATTTGAATCTCAATAAAGTCAAAACTTCATCACTGTTTCAAAAAGTCAAAACCAGTTCTGAACAAGTTTTTGCTGAACTTGCAGCAGATGTGCAAGGTTCATTAGAGCTTGTTAAGGTCTCAAATTTGGTCTACTTGCAGTCTTCTAGGTGGTCTTTAAGACCACATATCTAGTTTTAGCTTTAGCTTTTCTGATAAGCTCATAGATAAGCTCAAACTTGCATACCTGTTACTGTTCTGCACCAGTTAGCTACTATCCTCTTATGGTCAGTTAGCTTTTGATCTTTTTCTTCTTCTATACTTGTCCTATTTAGCTGTAATTTTGGACGTATGATCTCTGGCTGGTAGACTAGAGAGCCACACTTCTGTTTTTAGCTTTAGCTTATTAAATAAGCAGTTACTTAAGCTAGAACATAGGGCCAGATTAGCTTTTTTGCATAATATCAGTTTGCTTAAATCCTTGGTAATCAATGCTTTAGCAGTTAGGAGTAGGTGCTATTAGTTCCCTTAGAGTAGTTTTAGAGTTGTCTAGCTTATGTAGTCAGTTGGTACACTTTAGAGCTTATTAGCTTATTTTCCAAATAGCTTATTAGGATCAGTTTCATAGCAGCTCTTAATTATGCCACATAGGCCCTAGTTTTTATATTTTTCTCAGTTTTAGAATGTCATTTTAGAATTTCCCTGAAATTTTCATTAATTTTGGTTACTGTTCACTATTTTTCTAGATTTAAAGTAGTTTTTAATCATTTTAAATTAGCTTTAATTGCAATTAATTGAGAAAAAGTTCCAAAAAAATAATTTTTCAATTTTAATAGTTTAAGATAAATATAAAAAGCCAAAAAAGTATTTTTCCATATTTTTCTTAGTTAAATTTGTATTTTTAAATAATTTAAGTAGTTTTTAATAGTTTAAAATTCCTAGAAAATAGAAAAATAATCATAAAAATACAAAAATAGTTTTGAAAATTCTATTTTGATATTTTAGACTTTTCCATTTCATAATTTTATTTTTCTAGCTTTATTTCCTAATTTCTTGTATTTTAGATAATTATTAAATAGTAAAAATAGTTTTTAATTAATAATAATTAGATAATTAGTTATAAAAATGATTTTCTTTTTCCAAATATTTTCTTTTATCATTAGGATTGTAAAAATGTATTTTTCATATTTTTAGGCTTAATATTGTGTAAGTTTCACTTTTTATTTTGTGCGTTTACGTAGATTTTATTTTAAACGTAAGTTTTTAGTTTTAAATTTTAAACGTTCATCATTTTAAAAATAGTGATAGCGTTTATTTAATAGATTTTATCTTTTTAACTTTCTTTAATTTGCATTTAAGCCCCTGTAGTTTATGGGCTTTCTCTTTAGGTATAGATCAACCACAATCCTTTCCCGTTCAAATCTCTCGATCACTACACGTTTGACTATTCTCGCACAGCTCGTTGGGACTTAACGACCTGGGGAAACACTATACTCTCCTGATCTTCATTGCTTTGGTGCTTGAGCAGTTTTAAGCTTGTTACGGTCAGCCATTCACAAGTGGCAGGACTTGAGTAATTTAGCTTGACTGTTTGGCAGCAATCAAATTTTGGCGCCGCTGCCGGGGAGCAGTGCTAATAGTCTTACGTTTTGCAGATTAGTGATTTGACATCACTCCTTGTTTATATCATCTATAAAATCAAAAACCCAAAAAGATTTTCATTCTTAGTTTTTACATCATGTTTTTCAAAAATACCAAAAATATTCCTCTTTACCCTCCTACCCTTTTTGATTCTTTATCCCTTTACCCTCTATCCATTTGATTCTAAACTTCTATTCTCATGGAATCTCTCGACTACGACGAATTATGGGACGAAGCTGAAAAGCTTCAGACTTTATCACAAATGTCTAGAATTCGTGTTGTTCGTGATGATCCATTCATTCTGCGTAGGGAAATGGAACGAGAAACCGGGGTGACAAAGGACCAGGTACTTCCTTTTGATAATGGAAGTGCTAAATACGTCCAACCCACGTTTATCCAAAGATCTAATCCCTCAATTGCTCCTAAGCCGTCTAGAATTGATTCTAAACTTTCACGGTTTACGGTTAAAAGCAAACATGCAGAATTCAGACCAGTGACCAGCAAGAATGACTTGCCTAATCTTCACGTTTCTCAAGAACCAAAACCAGAGACTATAATGGAAGTGGTGGAAATTGCTAGCTCTCAGAGCACACCACTTGTCCCACCTCCGGATTTTTCAAAATGTTCTTCGAGACTTGATAGTCATTCGGATCACCATGTTGGTTTTGTTGATCCTTTGAATAATCAGATTCATTCTCATAATTCTCAAACAGAATCGTTTATTCCTTGTGTCGGTTGTGGTGAGCCTCTTTATGGTTCACCCTGTCGTTGGTGTACGTGTGTACAATGTGGTAATGATATCCGTAACGGGAGTTGTTTGTTTTGTGGTTCGAGGAATTCATTTGATTATGATCCTAATCAGAACTCATTTAACGACCCCTCTAACTTTTCCAATTACCCACCACAGCCCGACTCATCTTCATATAACCAACATAACTGCTGTGAATTTTGTGGAGGTCCTCACCAAGGATTTGAGTGTCAATCCGGAAACACGTTTGTCTATGAACAGTTTTCTGGTGATACTCAGAAATTTGGTTATGACCAATATCCATATGATTCACCAAACCACCCGCAACAATCATTTTGTTGTGAGAACTGTGGAGGTCCCCATTTCAGCTCTGATTGTCAAACAGGGAATCCATTTCCTTGTAACAATTATGACTATCCATATCACGACCAACCTCCACAGTGCCAAATGACTCCAACTCCTCAGCAAGCCCAACAAGACACTTATCTAGAGCTTCTGGAGTTACTGAAAAGAGGTGAGGAGTTCAATAAAACTGTACTTCATAATATTCCCAGTTTTTCTTGTGTACATTGTGGGGGTCCTCATGATGATTATCAATGTCAACCGTCCGGTTTTGACAAATCTCCACTCCCACAATGTCCCGTCATTCCAAATTCACATGAGAAATCCATGGAAGAATTGCTAGCTGAAGATCAGGCTGCTAAAATAAAATCCCAAATTGCCTTTGAGAAATCTGTTAGGGAATCAATTGCAAAAGAAAAAGCAGCCAGATCTAGCTCTCAATTTCGTTTTATTCCTGATGACAGTGATGATGATGATACACTTGATTCATCAAGTTCATCAGATGATATCCCAGCAGTTGAGATTCCATCTCAAACAACTGCTATCACACCCGAAGCTCCCACTCACTCTCTGACTATGGGGGACGAGCATCTTGACACTGTTCCTGAAAAGGAATCGGACGAATTCATAAAGTCTAGTGTTGAGAACCTTGTCCCAATCCCGAGAGAGTCACAGGGAACTTCTGAGCATATGTGTGATTCTCCTTTCCCTCTTGAGTGTTCAAAAGATCATTTTGATACTTTCTCCGATCTTAGCGACGATTGTGCTTCTTATGAAGACATTGAGTATGTTGAGGCATCACTCCCACAGTCTGATCCTCTTCTTGAGGAGTTCACCGATGAACTCACTCACATCAGTCCACTTTCATCAGAAAGTGACGATGATCTCTTTGATTTCGAAGCCGATCTTGGAGAAACTGAAAATCTCCTATATAATGATCATCCACTCATTTCTTGTCCCATTTTCGACTCTTCCATTCCTTCTCTCACTCTGGATGAGGAAGATGATAACTTTTGGAATGAGGTCGATGCTTTTCTTAGTGATGAGTCAATCCCAACAGGGATTGACAATACTTGCTATGATTCGGAGGGAGACATCCTCTTTCTTGAAAATCTGTTGATTGAAGAACCGTTTCCAACTCTCCCTCCCGGAAATTTTGTTGCAAATCACCATACAAGCTTCAAGTCTAAGCTTAAAAATATAACAAATGGTGATTTGCTCCTCACTAATGAAGAATGGAATTGCATTGTGATGCACATCTTTATTCCATTTTTCACAAATGGTGTGGTTTCTCGTTCCCTTTTCTCCTTCAGGAATGAGGACACTATTTTTGATCCCGGCATTTTCATTTATCATTCTTGAGCCGGGAATATATCTCATCGGTGTGGAACTTTCACGTACTTCAATGTTTATCCAAACATCTTGAATGAAAGTCCGATGGAGATTGTCTCTTCCACTTACTTCCCCATGAACAAATTAATTCGGGGTCGAGTCAAGCTAGCGACTCGGTAATCAAAAACAGTAGCTTAACATGGGTTTTCACCCGTGTGTACCACCCTAAGTGTGGGGGAGATGCCCCACATATTGTATATAGATCTAAAAAATGAATGAAAATTGTGTATACTAAAAAAGAGAATAATTGTTGTGTTTCCACACTTAGCTAGTAATGTTATCTTTTTACGTTCTAAGTTTCGGCATAACAGCCGGTACTTTGAATATTGAGGACAATATTCATTTCTAAGTGTGGGGGGGAAATTCTGGCGAATTTTGATCATAAATGTACCCTTTTAGTCCCTTTTTCACCCAAAATGGCCAAATTTAAATTTTTTTTAGTGGAAATACTATGTACTAGACACAACAAATGGTAATCAGTCCACCATGTCTAACCCACATAAGGATTGGCTAATCCAGGAGCAAACGGCTCTTGGTAAAGATATCTCAAATCCGTTGACGGCTTGCAATTTGCCCAAAATTGTATGGTATTCAGCTCACCATATCCTTAAAAGTAAAGAGTTGGCTAGCCCGCAAGTTTATGGCTTGTGGTAAAGGCAGTGGAAAAACCATAATTGGTAATCAGCTCACCAAAGATAATATTGATAATTTATCTAAGAGTTGGCTAGTCCAGAGCAAACGGCTTCTGGTAAAGACAAATCAAATCCGTTGAAAGCTGGTGGTTTGCTCAAAATCACTTGGTTATCGGTGTACCAAGGTTCTTACTTGAACTGAAACATTTGGCTACTCCAGAAGTAATGGCTTTTGGTAAAGAGATGAAATCCATTAATTTTTCTTAAAACATTGCTAGGGACTAGCAATATCTTAGTGTGGGGGATTGATGAGTGTCTAAATACTCATCATTTTTGTACCATTTAAACTGCAAAAACATCTGAAAACACTCAGAAATGCATCAAAATGATAAAAATATCACAAATAAGTGTTTTATGTGTTTTAAATGCAAAAACATCAAAATCTGGTGAAAAACGTATAAAGTTTGCATAATTGGCAGTTTTAGTCCCCCAAGTTTCAAAAGTTGTCAAAAATAGTCCCTGGTAAATCTAAATAAAGAAAAATGTTATTCAAGGTCCCTGAAATATTCTAATTTGTCAAAAATGGTCCTTGAATAAATCTTTTGTTAAATGGCAGAGAAGGTCCCTGAACTTTCAAAATTGTCAAGTTTGGTCCCTGGAAAATCTGAAATTGTCAGAACTAGTCCTTGTACTATTGAAGTTTGTCAGTTTTAGTCCTTGTATCAAGTTTGGAAAATTACAGGAATGGCCCCTCAAGTTTGGAAGAATTACAAACAAGTCCTTATTCATAAACCAAACAAACCCTTGTCAAAATGAAATGACCCCCTGCCACTTAACCCTTTTGGCCCCTGTCATTCTCCTTTTTGACCCCCCTAGACAAAACCAATCAAACTACTTTTGCCGCCCACCTCCTTCTTCCCTTCCACTTGACTGCTAGCTTCTGCAAACACCCATCCCATCCACTTTTTCCCCTTATCTCTTCCACATCAACTCTCCCATCACCCTACAATCCACCCCCCCCTAGTTGCTAGCTCAGAAGTCAACAGAGGTCAAAAAGTCCTTTTCCCGCCAAAACCATAAAATGGCCAAAGTAACATCTACTCATTCATTGGCTCACAAGATAGGTGGGATTTGATCTAAAGGACACGTGGAAGCATTGAAGACTATAAAAGAAGGAAGAGAAAGCCAGAGAGAGGAGTAGTTAGTTTTTAGCATTTTCCTTAATGTCGTTTTTCTTTATAAATGTTTTAGTTTAAATTAAAATGTTGTAATTTCAGTGTTTCTGTATCAAATTTAAGTTCTAACATCTTTGTAATGTATTTGAACATCAATCAAAGTCTTTCATCTAAGTTCCAAATTTAATGTTTACTGTTGAAGAATTCAGTTTTAACATCTTATATTTAAAGCTCCAAGCAGCTTCATTTCCATTTAAACAAGCTTACTCAAGCTTATCATAGCCTGAGATAAGCTTGGAAAACAGTTCTATGCAAGTTTGGATTAAAGTCAACAAAAGTCAACATAAGTCAAACATTATAGTCAAACTTGTTTTTGATAAATTTCTAATTTTGATTGGTTAAACAGATGATTTTGATGATATTTGGTTTATTTCCAGTAAGTTTTGTTAAAATTCTCATAAAGTCTCTTTAGTAATATGCATTTCAAGTCTTTTAAAGGGTGTTTGGTTGAGATTTTGAAACTGTTCTAGAGGTATTATCAAAGCAGTAGTCCAATTGCTTTAGGCTTTGCTTCAATTATCTGCATCATTCCTGTCCTTGATTTGCTGCAAATCACACAGAAAGTCAAATTCATAAGCCATCTGTCCTTGTTTGCATTCCTGTTAAAACTAGTTCACTGTAATCATTTATATAGATCTAAAAGTTGATAAGCTAGCTTGTTTGAGTCTCATTTCATCATATTTCATCCATCTCTGCTTTTCATTTGCATTTGAATCTCAATAAAGTCAAAACTTCATCACTGTTTCAAAAAGTCAAAACCAGTTCTGAACAAGTTTTTGCTGAACTTGCAGCAGATGTGCAAGGTTCATTAGAGCTTGTTAAGGTCTCAAATTTGGTCTACTTGCAGTCTTCTAGGTGGTCTTTAAGACCACATATCTAGTTTTAGCTTTAGCTTTTCTGATAAGCTCATAGATAAGCTCAAACTTGCATACCTGTTACTGTTCTGCACCAGTTAGCTACTATCCTCTTATGGTCAGTTAGCTTTTGATCTTTTTCTTCTTCTATACTTGTCCTATTTAGCTGTAATTTTGGACGTATGATCTCTGGCTGGTAGACTAGAGAGCCACACTTCTGTTTTTAGCTTTAGCTTATTAAATAAGCAGTTACTTAAGCTAGAACATAGGGCCAGATTAGCTTTTTTGCATAATATCAGTTTGCTTAAATCCTTGGTAATCAATGCTTTAGCAGTTAGGAGTAGGTGCTATTAGTTCCCTTAGAGTAGTTTTAGAGTTGTCTAGCTTATGTAGTCAGTTGGTACACTTTAGAGCTTATTAGCTTATTTTCCAAATAGCTTATTAGGATCAGTTTCATAGCAGCTCTTAATTATGCCACATAGGCCCTAGTTTTTATATTTTTCTCAGTTTTAGAATGTCATTTTAGAATTTCCCTGAAATTTTCATTAATTTTGGTTACTGTTCACTATTTTTCTAGATTTAAAGTAGTTTTTAATCATTTTAAATTAGCTTTAATTGCAATTAATTGAGAAAAAGTTCCAAAAAAATAATTTTTCAATTTTAATAGTTTAAGATAAATATAAAAAGCCAAAAAAGTATTTTTCCATATTTTTCTTAGTTAAATTTGTATTTTTAAATAATTTAAGTAGTTTTTAATAGTTTAAAATTCCTAGAAAATAGAAAAATAATCATAAAAATACAAAAATAGTTTTGAAAATTCTATTTTGATATTTTAGACTTTTCCATTTCATAATTTTATTTTTCTAGCTTTATTTCCTAATTTCTTGTATTTTAGATAATTATTAAATAGTAAAAATAGTTTTTAATTAATAATAATTAGATAATTAGTTATAAAAATAATTTTCTTTTTCCAAATATTTTCTTTTATCATTAGGATTGTAAAAATGTATTTTTCATATTTTTAGGCTTAATATTGTGTAAGTTTCACTTTTTATTTTGTGCGTTTACGTAGATTTTATTTTAAACGTAAGTTTTTAGTTTTAAATTTTAAACGTTCATCATTTTAAAAATAGTGATAGCGTTTATTTAATAGATTTTATCTTTTTAACTTTCTTTAATTTGCATTTAAGCCCCTGTAGTTTATGGGCTTTCTCTTTAGGTATATATCAACCACAATCCTTTCCCGTTCAAATCTCTCGATCACTACACGTTTGACTATTCTCGCACAGCTCGTTGGGACTTAACGACCTGGGGAAACACTATACTCTCCTGATCTTCATTGCTTTGGTGCTTGAGCAGTTTTAAGCTTGTTACGGTCAGCCATTCACAAGTGGCAGGACTTGAGTAATTTAGCTTGACTGTTTGGCAGCAATCAATGCGGTCATGACGGTTTTGCATTGGGTGAGTACGAACATTGTAATTGAACTCACGTTGCGACTACAATTTTTGGTGTCGTCACATGGTCAACTTCCCTTTTGTTTCCGTACACTCCGTAGGACATTGTGGTCGGTGTACACTGTACTCCCTTGTGCAGTAACGATAACATTTCTAGGTTTTCCTAGTGTGGTCATGTTAGGTTCCGATTCAAATTTGTGCACTGCGTTGTGCTCCTCCTGGATCTTTGGGTGTCGAGTATTCTATACCATTATTTTCCTTTTTGGATCAGGATAGCTTCCAGCTCTGGTGTAAAGCGTCTCTCTTAAATGGTAGAGTCTCTGTCATACTCAGGTATGCCTAAAACAGGCGTATTTCATGATTTTTCCTTGCGCAGTGTGTATAGGTGCTTGTTGGGTTGTTCCAGGGTGTATGTTGATTTATTCCTTTCCTGGTTCAGTGTAGGTGATAGGATGCTAAGTATGAATTTGCATATCCGAGGCGTCAGTCTCTGCGTCTGGTGTTCTATAGGGTGCTAATTCATTGCCGAAAATTCAGACGTTTCATATTTGTTTCCTTAATAGAAGGTTTCTTCTCTCAGGTGGTACGTGTATGGAATTTTAAGGAGGGGAGTCGACGTGAGATGTAGACACGAACTTTTCTATTTCGTGATAATGAGTTAAGCACCTCCTTTAACATGACCGGTTAAGAATTTCAAGAATTTAGCCATGTCTGTGCACGTTACCCCTCTCGAATTATACATAGGTGATCAGGCTATATATAATTGGGGACCGGTGACGTGTTGTGTGGTATAATATAAATCTTAGTGTACTTATTCTTTGGTCAGCGGAAATGTTGCAAGAGTTCATGTGCGAAGTTTTGGTGCGATGGTTTATAAGATTTGCTAGGCCGACCGATTCTGTCAGCATGGCCTATAGTTCGTTTGACCAAGATGTGTGAAACAATGACAACTTGATTAGGAATGAAATGTTGGATTCATGATTTTTGGCGAGGTAATAGTTTGAGTTGGCCTTATCGGTATTAATAATAATGCCTTGGTAATTTTTGGAATGTGGATTTTTCTAAAACCACCCGTTGGGTGATACTAATTTGTCAGGGAGACTAGTCGAAAACCCAAGATGACTTTCTCTTATCTTCAGAGGAATCTTTTCATCGAGACAAGATAGTTGATATTCTTAATGGTACAGTGAAAGTGGTCTTGGAGAGGACGTATATTAAGATAACACGATAAGAACAATAGATACATTACTAGGGAAAGGTTCAGTACAATTAAGGTTTCATAGAGAAGTACTTTAAAGTAGATTATGACTTGGAAGTTAAACTAAGCTTTATTACAACCAGCATCTCTAGCTAACTTAGTTTCTTCCATGGTGTCCGTTGGGAGCCTGAACAATTCTTCACACTTTCCTCAGGAAATTGTTTTGACAGCTTTGGATGTGGTCTTTCTTTCCACCTCCATGACATGTCATTGTTTCCCAATAGAGTTGCTTACAATCTTCCATCTCATGCCCAACTCTTTTACAAATCCCACAAGGTATAGGGCATTTTCCATAGTGGTAATATGGGCATATATTACACTTGGGTTTTGTCCCGGCATACCTTACTTCCCGCTTGTTTTTAGTAGTCTTAACTTCAGCCGTCCATTGACGTTTGCTTGATTGTTGCATTTAATCTTCCCCACCATCATATTCCCAGTTCCTCTTGCTACCACAGTGCCCCATTGCTTTGCCTTGAGGCAGTGACTCTGTCAATCCAGAAGTTGAACCAGTAGCTTCTTGAGTGATAGTGGGCGCGAATGCAACAACGTTCCTCTGAGTTTCGGGAGAACATCCCCAAAAGTATGCTTCGAGTCTCTTTTCCTCAGGTCCTATCATATTAGGACATAGTTGGGCTAGTTCGCTAAAACAGTTGGTGTACCCCTCGAGGTCATTCCCTATCATAGTTAGTCCACATAGCTCTCTTTCCATCATTCGCAGTTCATTCCTTGAGCAGTATTCTGCAATCATCATTTTCTTGAGAGTGTCCCACTGAAGTGAGTAAGCAGCGTCTATTCCCACTAATCTAACATAAATGTCCCACCATGTGAGGGCTTGGTGTCGAAAGGTGCAAGTAGCATACTTGACCTTACAATTGTCCGCGCAATTCTGTTCGCGGAAAATTGTCTCTATCCTTTCTAACCATTTCGCCAAACTTCTGGCTCCTTCAGTCCCCTCAAATGCTGGTGGTTTACAGCTCCTGAATTCTTGGTAAGAGAATTTTGTGTTGTAGGCGTCTTACCAACAACTTCTTCCCTATTCACCTGGATGAGGTTGTTGACGTTGTGATTGATTTGGTAGTTAGCAATCCTTGCAGCAACTCGTTCGCTAACAGATTTCTCAATGGTGGTTGTGTTCATGTTCTGCTTTACTGGGAACATTTTCCTTCAACCACAAGAAATGACAACAATGAGTTTTTAATGAGTGTGAGGACCATGGTGGAGATTCCATAAGGTTACAACGTATACTACTTCTCAATTAAGTATTTTCTAGGTTGTGTTGACTGGATATCTCGTAGGCTTAGTTTATTATGATGGTGTTAAGAAAACGGAGATTGGTTGGAGTGAGTTTAACATAAGGTTATAATTCACAAGACGTTGTTTATTATGCATAGTCGTTCATCACCATAAGCTTGATTACATTCTAAGAAGATTTCTGGCTCATAGACCGATACATAACATGCGTTCATTAACTCGCTTTAGTTTGTAACAAAACTACTACAAGCGTTTTTTTTGAAATCACTCATTACAATGTCTAACACAATTGCAAGGTCAATTTTAAGCACTTCCCGATGCTGTCCCGGGTTGACTTTGTTGAGTTGCCTTCCATTCTTCTAACTCTCTGAGCTGAGCCTCCATTCTGGCAAATTTGTTGTTGACCTCATTTGTCCTACTTTCCATAGTACGTCTTTGAAATTCTACAACACCCTCCAGATACCCTGTCTCAGTTAATGCTATTGTAGTAACGGTCTCCAACCGTGTTAGTCTACTTTCAATCTCTGTGAGACGTCCCTGGGTGTCTCCTAGAGTTTGAAGAGCACACATTTCAATGTGGTCTTCGAGACGTGCAATTACTTCGTTTAACTTCTCACGGGTTCCCTCTATTGTTGTCCCAACATCGTTGTAGCATTCCTTGAGTGTTTCGCCAAGTGCTCGTAGTTCTTCCACCACTTCTTCAATCCCTTCAATCCTTTCTTCTGGTAATATCCCCAGATGATCCGACATCTCTTCTATTTGTTCTTCATGACGTGTTATGCGTGCCATAACTGTGTCTAGAGTTGGTGGTCTAGCAGTGGCTGCTCCTGAAGTTTCCCCAACTTCGAACAAACTAGGAGGTGGTGTACCAGAAGATGATGGTAATGATGCAGAGAGACAGATTCTCTTGCTAGCAGGTATCTCCCAACTAAGGAGTGGATCTCTTTGGTGTCTTGGTGAGAGTGTAGGAGTAGTGGAACTGGTAGGTATAGTACTGACGGTAGTGATGATTTGGAAGTGAGCAGGTGGAGTGTGGGTAGTACCCTCCTGGTGAACTTGATACACTACCCTGTACGGGTTTCCAGTGTCAGGAGTGAGTTGAGAAGGGGCTGGGATGCGTTCAGCAGGTGACAAACCTTCTGTTGTGTCATCGCATCTAGCTTCAGAGTGAGGGGAAGGCATGGTCTGTGACAAGACGGTGCATATGTGTAAGTATATGTAAAAATATACTCATAATAGTTATGGGATAGTGAATAATTAGACAGTATATCATGCAGTCATGTCTAAATGAATTCTAAGTAAAATGGCAAGTAAGGCAAGTGGCAACTGACGGTCGTAGAGTGATGTTTTTGTAAAAAGGTAGTTATAGTTTAGGGTTTATATGTACCTAGTTCTCTATAACTTAGGCTCTGATGCCAATCTGTAACACCCCCAAATTTGGTTTAGCGGAAGCATACTTGTTATCTGGGAGCGTTACGAAATTGGTAAATCATAACACAAGTAATACAGAATGGAATACATACTCCGTTTAATTTCATAAAAGATTTAGAAACATTATCTTGTAACATTGTTTAGATAAATTAGCACATCCCATAAGTTCAGCGGTCCCAATATAAAAACATCGTTTATGAGTAAAAACACTTCTTTAGAAATTTCTACGACCATTTATCCGCCTCTTTCCTTGCATCCATGATCACAACTAAGCGCCTGAGAGAATATGCTAAAAAGGTCAGCTAAAAGCTGGTGAGTTCATAGGTTCAAATTAAAATAGTAAGTTTAGACCATAATCAAAGACATATAATCATTACCAAGAATATAATGATATATGGATGAAAGTCTATTACGTTAGCTCTAAGTTCATGCGACCGATACTACGACAGTTTCTGTATGCTAAAAGATGTCATACAATATAAGGGCCCATAGCAAGTGTTTTGTCCCTCAACACTTGATTCCGACATGGTATACGTTTCGCCTTGGCCTAAGCATGGCCAACCGAACGGAGGAGTCACCCTCAATAGATCTATTTATAACATTCGCGTTTCCCAATGGGGAATTGACGGTTCATGAAAAAGGGCATTATTTAGGGACATAAGGGCTTAGGCTAAACCACGTAATAGTAATCATGTAATATTTTAGGTCCATAAAAAGGTTTTGCATATTTCTCACCCCAAAATGTATAAAACAGTTTATCAAGTAAAAGAGGGGCTATGAAAACTCACCTTAGCAAATGTGAAATCCAAAAGTGGGATTTAGTGATTGTTGTGAAGCGGCACCGTCACGCGATCTAGATAAGGAGGGCAATGTTTTAGTTCATTGTTTTAAGTATAACCTACTTAAAGTAGTTCAATGGCTTTGATAATTGTATTAATAATTAACGTAAGTTTGTAAAAATCGTTAAAAATGATTTTACTAGTAAGTATACGAAGTATATATACTTTTCATGTAGACACTATAATGATGTTGTCGACATTAGAGTTGTTCCAAAGAAATTCATGGTGTTCTATTGGTAAGTATATAAAATGCATATACACTCGTTTAGGTTGACACTTAATAGTATTGCCAAAAGTAAATATTAATTAGTTTATTTTTCTAATTGTATTTAGAAAATGTTTAAGTTAAGGTTGGAGACTTTCAAATTTAATGAATGATAAAATGATTTAGTAGTCTCTGTTTATTTATCAAAATTTGTTCTCCACATTTATCATTTTCGACAAATAAATTTTAATGATATAACTATGTCTATTTGCACAAATTGATGTAAAAATGTTGACGTAGGCTTTTATTATGTGAATCGTGACTTGAGCACTTGTTTCTTATTTTACAACCTTTACACTTGTTCACTTGTATTAAAATTTGTATGCTTGATTACTTGTCGATACGTATGTGTATATATCTAAGTAGAAGATGTTGAATGCTCGAAAATGAGTTTAGTCTTATATTTGGTTTTCCATATTATGTTTCTAGTTTTACTTCTTGTTTCATCGAATTGTCATTGGAGCACACCTGTAATACGTGTGGGCTGTGGCCCGACAGAAATGGTATAATGTTGGGCTTAGGCTCGAGGTGGTAAGTGAATAAGAAATGGGCTTCGGCCCAGTGATGGTTTAGAGGACTATTTGGAAAATTTATCTGGACTTCGGCCCATTGTGACACAAGAGAACTTGTACAAGTTTGGTACTGGTATGGTTTCACAAGCATGTCATACCATGTTTTAGAGGAAATATTACATTCTAATGTAATGCTAGTGTCTTTGTTTTGACGCAGGGATTTAACATATTCTGCTTTGACTCGAGATACAATCCGACCAAAGCATGTCCTTATTTGTGATGTCAAGAAAATTTCGGCTGGAAAAACAATCTACAGGTCTCTCGCAAAGATGATTACTCATAGACACCATGTATTAGTTATGTGACCACATTAGTTTCCTCATGTAACCATCTTACGTGCAACATTTTTACCATCAACTATATGTCTAGATGCGTAGGGAGACTTCGAGCAAGACATCAGCCGTTCGGAGTTAAACTCAAGCTAAGAGCATCACGACTGATGTGCTCAAAACACACCTCGACTATTCAACTTGACAATAACAACTCGAATGACACTTAGGGCCAATATGTTAACTTAACGTTTTAGAACAAGGATGCGGTATGACCTCATGATAGTTGAGTACTACTCAACCCGGTGTCACTAGATTATCATTACTACGCAAATTTTTGAGTATTAAACAAGGTGTCGAAATTGACACTTATCTTTCCGAATTCGATACTTATGTTATTAGTAGTTTATAAAACTTAGCTTTTCCAAGTTCTTAGTTTTGTTACTCTCGACAGGAAACGAGTCACACAAGAGAATCACGTTTTCATATTAACTTACCAAATACCAAAACTCAACACCAAATTTTAGATTCAATACTAATGTTACTAGGATTTTATAAACTTAGTTTTCCCAGCTCCTTGGTCTTGTACTTTTGTCAGAACCCAATTCAACAAAAGTAATTGACCAAATTAAGTTTTCAATGTGACAATAATTATTTACCAAAACATAAAGATTAACAACTTCAAGAACACTTAACATTTCTAACTTTCTTGGTGTCTACTACTCGACCGAAACGGATGAACGACACAAACGACAAGGACAACCCTAACATGACAAATCAAGTATTTGATTATTAACCAAAACTCCTCAAGTAGTACTCATAAAATACACATGATCGAATAGAATTTAATCACCATAAATCCATTTTATTAATAATTTTTGATTCGAAAAGCATTATGAAAAACAACACGGGTTAAACCCGACTCCACTTTCGATACATAACGAGATAAATTTTAAATGACACAACAACATATTATCCTTACAAGTTTTGGAGATGGGTCGAACACAAGGCCAAATAGGAGACGCCGAATGTCTTCAAGTCTTCTTGATTTTGACAACTTGATACTAGAATTGGTGGATACCAACCTTGAATGTCAAAACCCCCAAATCAATTTTAGAAAACCCTAACTTTCACAAACCCTAGTTTTTGGGTAAAAATTGATGGGAAACTGAGTTTGGGGTGTTTGCATCTCTACTAGAGATAAAGAAGTATTTTGGGAAGATGCTTGGCTACCTTTCTCTCCTTGTGCCTTGGTTTGAAGCCGAATTTGGCTAACTTCCAACCCTTAGAATGTTTTGGACTTTAGCTCAAGGTAGACACAAGTGAAGATATGATTCTCTTGAGTGATTTTTGCCTTGATTCTCCTTGGATTCGTACGAGTAGTAGCAGGCGCATCTAGGAGAGATTTGAGAAGCAAACCTTTCATGGTTTTGGTGAGGAAAGATGAGGAATAATAAAAAAGAGGTATGTTGGTTTACCATTTTGGGAGATTCGGCCTATAAGGCGCAGGTATAGGGGTAGAGAGGTTGAAGATGAAGATCTTGGGTATCTCCTTTTCTATGTCTTGTGTTTGTCGTGTGTGGGAAGAGTAAGACAAGGGTGTATCTCAAATTTTTATATTAAAAAAAAAAAAAAAAAAAAAAAAAAAAAAAAAAAAAAAAAAACACTTTTCTTTTAAATGTAATATAAGTAAAATAAGGTAATGTAAGTAAAAGTGAGTGTATATGTAATGTATACTTATGATTTATTTTGTGTACATGTTCTTGTGTTCCACTTATATTTTAATTGTATTTGAGTCTTATAAAAGTTCATATTTAAGTGTAAGTGTGTTATATACTTTGTTTCCCGCGATATTAATTTGTGATCGAAGTATCGTTGTTTGATAACTTTTTATAACGTAGTATTTTATTGTTACGTGTCTGAAATATTTTTATCTTTGTAATATTCCAAATCACGGACATTTGTCATTGGTTTTATCAAGTCCTTATCATAGTGTCGGTACGCGTGCAGTGTCGGTCACTGGGAATAACGAGATAACCTCTCGTCTTAAAATTAAATCATAAGACAAAACGAAATGAAATATTCATAAAATGATATGAATGCAAAAGTGATGCAACAGTCTACAGTATGCGAGTTAACTACTCAAATGATCAGGTAAAGCTTATGCATGCTTAATGACTTATGCTTAGTAGTAATAAATTACTAATTATCAGTTAAATTTTAGTGAAAATTTACCGTGTGTCACATCCTCCCCGTCTTAGAAGAGAAAACCGTCCTCGGTTTTCAGTTAGAATTATTTGCTGAAGTAGAGAAAAGGTGTGGGTTTTTTTACGCATGGATTGGTCTTCACGTTCTCACGTGTATTCCGGATCTCTTTGAGAGTTCCAACAGATCTTAACAATAGGAGTGCGGCTTTGTTTAAGCCGTCTGATTTCTTGATTCAATATTTCATTTGTGTTCCTTGACACAAGTTAATCTTTTGTCAATTTGGATTTCTTTCATTGGAATGGCGAGAGTTTCATCGGAAAGGCAATTCTTCGAGTTCCATATGCGAAACACGTTATGCAAGGAGTTGAGTTCTTGTGGGGATTTCGGGTTGGTGGGCTACCGGCCCGATTCTCGTGAAAATTTTGACGGATCTAAAGTAACGAGGATTTAACTTTCTACATTTCCCAAACCGGATTACGCCTTTCTATGGCGTTACAAATCCCTAATATGAAGGGTGGTTCTCCGAGTTGTTCGCACCAGACTATTTGTGCATCACGTATAGTCCTGATGGTAGTCCGAGTTGGTAACTACCAGCTTGATCTTGGGGAGGATTTGATTAATCTTATGAATTAAGGTTTTTTCCCCCTTTTGCGTTCTGTTAGGTTGGGTTACTCTTTCCGGAGGCGGAACTTCAATCTAACTTTCTCAAGTGACCTTTAGTCCTATATTTATTGACCTTGATGATTTGATTTGTTTGCATTCGGTCTCTGGTCTGCGCACTATTATCAATGATTCTTGATAGCCGCATGGAACCATTGGACTGGTTCTTTGCCGACCTCTGTTCTAAACACGATTGATTTGCGTTTTTGACCATACAGTGCCTCATGAGGTAGCCTTTAGTTGCAAGGGAATTTGATTAAGGCAGTTTGCCTACTCTATTCACCTTTCGAAATAGGTTACTCATGCTTGAAGTATAACTTCTATAGCTTGAATGGTCCTTCCATTCAGTCTAGTAGTCGAAAGACGGTAAATGGTACTCATTTCATGTTGAATTCCTTAGAATTTTGGGAGTGGTCCTCGAAGGTTTAATGTGAATGGCTATCACTGTTTGGAATAAGGAGAATTGAAAAGCTATGACTTGTAGTGCTTGCTTCGAGCAATCCATGCGAGTTTGTCCATGTTGTCGTTCTCTTTGTTTGGTAGAGATAGGTGGATTTGGTGAGATGATCATTTAGTACCCAAGTAGAGTCAAAATCGATAGGGTTCTTTGGTGACTTGGTACTAGAGTCCATTGTTATGCATTCCCATTTCTATCTGGAAATTTTCGGTTTGTACTGGTAGGTTTGATGGTTCCTGATTGTCTTGAATTTTTCCTTTCGAACATGCTAAGTATGGTTTGACATAGGTCAAATACTAGCCTTCATGTTTGATATTCATAATAGCTCTCTGGATCGAGGTGCATCTTTTCCGGACACTAGATAAGTATAACTCCTGGCCTTAATGAGGTTCCCACATAATGAGATTACAAATCCCTTCATGACGTGGGTCTCAACGTTGGTCCTTGGGGATAGGATTCCCTTCGTCTTTTACAAGTTCCATTTCGCCTTCGGTTATGTCGTAAGAGTTTTATTTTGTTGGTTCTTTCGTTGCGTGATACTACTCAGAATGATCTGGCTTTAAAAGGTCTTGTTGGCTAAGTGTTGCTTGAAGTATATGCGTGATGAGTGTCTAAATACTCATCATTTTTGTACCATTTAAACTGCAAAAAACATCTGAAAACACTCAGAAATGCATCAAAATGATAAAAATATCACAAATAAGTGTTTTATGTGTTTTAAATGCAAAAACATCAAAATCTGGTGAAAAACGTATAAAGTTTGCATAATTGGCAGTTTTAGTCCCCCAAGTTTCAAAAGTTGTCAAAAATAGTCCCTGGTAAATCTAAATAAAGAAAAATGTTATTCAAGGTCCCTGAAATATTCTAATTTGTCAAAAATGGTCCTTGAATAAATCTTTTGTTAAATGGCAGAGAAGGTCCCTGAACTTTCAAAATTGTCAAGTTTGGTCCCTGGAAAATTTGAAATTGTCAGAACTAGTCCTTGTACTATTGAAGTTTGTCAGTTTTAGTCCTTGTATCAAGTTTGGAAAATTACAGGAATGGCCCCTCAAGTTTGGAAGAATTAAAAACAAGTCCTTATTCATAAACCAAACAAACCCTTGTCAAAATGAAATGACCCCCTGCCACTTAACCCATTTGGCCCCTGTCATTCTCCTTTTTGACCCCCCTAGACAAAACCAATCAAACTACTTTTGCCGCCCACCTCCTTCTTCCCTTCCACTTGACTGCTAGCTTCTGCAAACACCCATCCCATCCACTTTTTCCCCTTATCTCTTCCACATCAACTCTCCCATCACCCTACAATCCACCCCCCCCCCTAGTTGCTAGCTCAGAAGTCAACAGAGGTCAAAAAGTCCTTTTCCCGCCAAAACCATAAAATGGCCAAAGTAACATCTACTCATTCATTGGCTCACAAGATAGGTGGGATTTGATCTAAAGGACACGTGGAAGCATTGAAGACTATAAAAGAAGGAAGAGAAAGCCAGAGAGAGGAGTAGTTAGTTTTTAGCATTTTCCTTAATGTCGTTTTTCTTTATAAATGTTTTAGTTTAAATTAAAATGTTGTAATTTCAGTGTTTCTGTATCAAATTTAAGTTCTAACATCTTTGTAATGTATTTGAACATCAATCAAAGTCTTTCATCTAAGTTCCAAATTTAATGTTTACTGTTGAAGAATTCAGTTTTAACATCTTATATTTAAAGCTCCAAGCAGCTTCATTTCCATTTAAACAAGCTTACTCAAGCTTATCATAGCCTGAGATAAGCTTGGAAAACAATTCTATGCAAGTTTGGATTAAAGTCAACAAAAGTCAACATAAGTCAAACATTATAGTCAAACTTGTTTTTGATAAATTTCTAATTTTGATTGGTTAAACAGATGATTTTGATGATATTTGGTTTATTTCCAGTAAGTTTTGTTAAAATTCTCATAAAGTCTCTTTAGTAATATGCATTTCAAGTCTTTTAAAGGGTGTTTGGTTGAGATTTTGAAACTGTTCTAGAGGTATTATCATAGCAGTAGTCCACTTGCTTTAGGCTTTGCTTCAATTATCTGCATCATTCCTGTCCTTGATTTGCTGCAAATCACACAGAAGTCAAATTCATAAGCCATCTGTCCTTGTTTGCATTCCTGTTAAAACTAGTTCACTGTAATCATTTATATAGATCTAAAAGTTGATAAGCTAGCTTGTTTGAGTCTCATTTCATCATATTTCATCCATCTCTGCTTTTCATTTGCATTTGAATCTCAATAAAGTCAAAACTTCATCACTGTTTCAAAAAGTCAAACCAGTTCTGAACAAGTTTTTGCTGAACTTGCAGCAGATGTGCAAGGTTCATTAGAGCTTGTTAAGGTCTCAAATTTGGTCTACTTGCAGTCTTCTAGGTGGTCTTTAAGACCACATATCTAGTTTTAGCTTTAGCTTTTCTGATAAGCTCATAGATAAGCTCAAACTTGCATACCTGTTACTGTTCTGCACCAGTTAGCTACTATCCTCTTATGGTCAGTTAGCTTTTGATCTTTTTCTTCTTCTATACTTGTCCTATTTAGCTGTAATTTTGGACGTATGATCTCTGGCTGGTAGACTAGAGAGCCACACTTCTGTTTTTAGCTTTAGCTTATTAAATAAGCAGTTACTTAAGCTAGAACATAGGGCCAGATTAGCTTTTTTGCATAATATCAGTTTGCTTAAATCCTTGGTAATCAATGCTTTAGCAGTTAGGAGTAGGTGCTATTAGTTCCCTTAGAGTAGTTTTAGAGTTGTCTAGCTTATGTAGTCAGTTGGTACACTTTAGAGCTTATTAGCTTATTTTCCAAATAGCTTATTAGGATCAGTTTCATAGCAGCTCTTAATTATGCCACATAGGCCCTAGTTTTTATATTTTTCTCAGTTTTAGAATGTCATTTTAGAATTTCCCTGAAATTTTCATTAATTTTGGTTACTGTTCACTATTTTTCTAGATTTAAAGTAGTTTTTAATCATTTTAAATTAGCTTTAATTGCAATTAATTGAGAAAAAGTTCCAAAAAAATAATTTTTCAATTTTAATAGTTTAAGATAAATATAAAAAGCCAAAAAAGTATTTTTCCATATTTTTCTTAGTTAAATTTGTATTTTTAAATAATTTAAGTAGTTTTTAATAGTTTAAAATTCCTAGAAAATAGAAAAATAATCATAAAAATACAAAAATAGTTTTGAAAATTCTATTTTGATATTTTAGACTTTTCCATTTCATAATTTTATTTTTCTAGCTTTATTTCCTAATTTCTTGTATTTTAGATAATTATTAAATAGTAAAAATAGTTTTTAATTAATAATAATTAGATAATTAGTTATAAAAATGATTTTCTTTTTCCAAATATTTTCTTTTATCATTAGGATTGTAAAAATGTATTTTTCATATTTTTAGGCTTAATATTGTGTAAGTTTCACTTTTTATTTTGTGCGTTTACGTAGATTTTATTTTAAACGTAAGTTTTTAGTTTTAAATTTTAAACGTTCATCATTTTAAAAATAGTGATAGCGTTTATTTAATAGATTTTATCTTTTTAACTTTCTTTAATTTGCATTTAAGCCCCTGTAGTTTATGGGCTTTCTCTTTAGGTATAGATCAACCACAATCCTTTCCCGTTCAAATCTCTCGATCACTACACGTTTGACTATTCTCGCACAGCTCGTTGGGACTTAACGACCTGGGGAAACACTATACTCTCCTGATCTTCATTGCTTTGGTGCTTGAGCAGTTTTAAGCTTGTTACGGTCAGCCATTCACAAGTGGCAGGACTTGAGTAATTTAGCTTGACTGTTTGGCAGCAATCAAATTTTGGCGCCGCTGCCGGGGAGCAGTGCTAATAGTCTTACGTTTTGCAGATTAGTGATTTGACATCACTCCTTGTTTATATCATCTATAAAATCAAAAACCCAAAAAGATTTTCATTCTTAGTTTTTACATCATGTTTTTCAAAAATACCAAAAATATTCCTCTTTACCCTCCTACCCTTTTTGATTCTTTATCCCTTTACCCTCTATCCATTTGATTCTAAACTTCTATTCTCATGGAATCTCTCGACTACGACGAATTATGGGACGAAGCTGAAAAGCTTCAGACTTTATCACAAATGTCTAGAATTCGTGTTGTTCGTGATGATCCATTCATTCTGCGTAGGGAAATGGAACGAGAAACCGGGGTGACAAAGGACCAGGTACTTCCTTTTGATAATGGAAGTGCTAAATACGTCCAACCCACGTTTATCCAAAGATCTAATCCCTCAATTGCTCCTAAGCCGTCTAGAATTGATTCTAAACTTTCACGGTTTACGGTTTAAAAGCAAACATGCAGAATTCAGACCAGTGACCAGCAAGAATGACTTGCCTAATCTTCACGTTTCTCAAGAACCAAAACCAGAGACTATAATGGAAGTGGTGGAAATTGCTAGCTCTCAGAGCACACCACTTGTCCCACCTCCGGATTTTTCAAAATGTTCTTCGAGACTTGATAGTCATTCGGATCACCATGTTGGTTTTGTTGATCCTTTGAATAATCAGATTCATTCTCATAATTCTCAAACAGAATCGTTTATTCCTTGTGTCGGTTGTGGTGAGCCTCTTTATGGTTCACCCTGTCGTTGGTGTACGTGTGTACAATGTGGTAATGATATCCGTAACGGGAGTTGTTTGTTTTGTGGTTCGAGGAATTCATTTGATTATGATCCTAATCAGAACTCATTTAACGACCCCTCTAACTTTTCCAATTACCCACCACAGCCCGACTCATCTTCATATAACCAACATAACTGCTGTGAATTTTGTGGAGGTCCTCACCAAGGATTTGAGTGTCAATCCGGAAACACGTTTGTCTATGAACAGTTTTCTGGTGATACTCAGAAATTTGGTTATGACCAATATCCATATGATTCACCAAACCACCCGCAACAATCATTTTGTTGTGAGAACTGTGGAGGTCCCCATTTCAGCTCTGATTGTCAAACAGGGAATCCATTTCCTTGTAACAATTATGACTATCCATATCACGACCAACCTCCACAGTGCCAAATGACTCCAACTCCTCAGCAAGCCCAACAAGACACTTATCTAGAGCTTCTGGAGTTACTGAAAAGAGGTGAGGAGTTCAATAAAACTGTACTTCATAATATTCCCAGTTTTTCTTGTGTACATTGTGGGGGTCCTCATGATGATTATCAATGTCAACCGTCCGGTTTTGACAAATCTCCACTCCCACAATGTCCCGTCATTCCAAATTCACATGAGAAATCCATGGAAGAATTGCTAGCTGAAGATCAGGCTGCTAAAATAAAATCCCAAATTGCCTTTGAGAAATCTGTTAGGGAATCAATTGCAAAAGAAAAAGCAGCCAGATCTAGCTCTCAATTTCGTTTTATTCCTGATGACAGTGATGATGATGATACACTTGATTCATCAAGTTCATCAGATGATATCCCAGCAGTTGAGATTCCATCTCAAACAACTGCTATCACACCCGAAGCTCCCACTCACTCTCTGACTATGGGGGACGAGCATCTTGACACTGTTCCTGAAAAGGAATCGGACGAATTCATAAAGTCTAGTGTTGAGAACCTTGTCCCAATCCCGAGAGAGTCACAGGGAACTTCTGAGCATATGTGTGATTCTCCTTTCCCTCTTGAGTGTTCAAAAGATCATTTTGATACTTTCTCCGATCTTAGCGACGATTGTGCTTCTTATGAAGACATTGAGTATGTTGAGGCATCACTCCCACAGTCTGATCCTCTTCTTGAGGAGTTCACCGATGAACTCACTCACATCAGTCCACTTTCATCAGAAAGTGACGATGATCTCTTTGATTTCGAAGCCGATCTTGGAGAAACTGAAAATCTCCTATATAATGATCATCCACTCATTTCTTGTCCCATTTTCGACTCTTCCATTCCTTCTCTCACTCTGGATGAGGAAGATGATAACTTTTGGAATGAGGTCGATGCTTTTCTTAGTGATGAGTCAATCCCAACAGGGATTGACAATACTTGCTATGATTCGGAGGGAGACATCCTCTTTCTTGAAAATCTGTTGATTGAAGAACCGTTTCCAACTCTCCCTCCCGGAAATTTTGTTGCAAATCACCATACAAGCTTCAAGTCTAAGCTTAAAAATATAACAAATGGTGATTTGCTCCTCACTAATGAAGAATGGAATTGCATTGTGATGCACATCTTTATTCCATTTTTCACAAATGGTGTGGTTTCTCGTTCCCTTTTCTCCTTCAGGAATGAGGACACTATTTTTGATCCCGGCATTTTCATTTATCATTCTTGAGCCGGGAATATATCTCATCGGTGTGGAACTTTCACGTACTTCAATGTTTATCCAAACATCTTGAATGAAAGTCCGATGGAGATTGTCTCTTCCACTTACTTCCCCATGAACAAATTAATTCGGGGTCGAGTCAAGCTAGCGACTCGGTAATCAAAAACAGTAGCTTAACATGGGTTTTCACCCGTGTGTACCACCCTAAGTGTGGGGGAGATGCCCCACATATTGTATATAGATCTAAAAAATGAATGAAAATTGTGTATACTAAAAAAGAGAATAATTGTTGTGTTTCCACACTTAGCTAGTAATGTTATCTTTTTACGTTCTAAGTTTCGGCATAACAGCCGGTACTTTGAATATTGAGGACAATATTCATTTCTAAGTGTGGGGGGGAAATTCTGGCGAATTTTGATCATAAATGTACCCTTTTAGTCCCTTTTTCACCCAAAATGGCCAAATTTAAATTTTTTTTAGTGGAAATACTATGTACTAGACACAACAAATGGTAATCAGTCCACCATGTCTAACCCACATAAGGATTGGCTAATCCAGGAGCAAACGGCTCTTGGTAAAGATATCTCAAATCCGTTGACGGCTTGCAATTTGCCCAAAATTGTATGGTATTCAGCTCACCATATCCTTAAAAGTAAAGAGTTGGCTAGCCCGCAAGTTTATGGCTTGTGGTAAAGGCAGTGGAAAAACCATAATTGGTAATCAGCTCACCAAAGATAATATTGATAATTTATCTAAGAGTTGGCTAGTCCAGAGCAAACGGCTTCTGGTAAAGACAAATCAAATCCGTTGAAAGCTGGTGGTTTGCTCAAAATCACTTGGTTATCGGTGTACCAAGGTTCTTACTTGAACTGAAACATTTGGCTACTCCAGAAGTAATGGCTTTTGGTAAAGAGATGAAATCCATTAATTTTTCTTAAAACATTGCTAGGGACTAGCAATATCTTAGTGTGGGGGATTGATGAGTGTCTAAATACTCATCATTTTTGTACCATTTAAACTGCAAAAACATCTGAAAACACTCAGAAATGCATCAAAATGATAAAAATATCACAAATAAGTGTTTTATGTGTTTTAAATGCAAAAACATCAAAATCTGGTGAAAAACGTATAAAGTTTGCATAATTGGCAGTTTTAGTCCCCCAAGTTTCAAAAGTTGTCAAAAATAGTCCCTGGTAAATCTAAATAAAGAAAAATGTTATTCAAGGTCCCTGAAATATTCTAATTTGTCAAAAATGGTCCTTGAATAAATCTTTTGTTAAATGGCAGAGAAGGTCCCTGAACTTTCAAAATTGTCAAGTTTGGTCCCTGGAAAATCTGAAATTGTCAGAACTAGTCCTTGTACTATTGAAGTTTGTCAGTTTTAGTCCTTGTATCAAGTTTGGAAAATTACAGGAATGGCCCCTCAAGTTTGGAAGAATTACAAACAAGTCCTTATTCATAAACCAAACAAACCCTTGTCAAAATGAAATGACCCCCTGCCACTTAACCCTTTTGGCCCCTGTCATTCTCCTTTTTGACCCCCCTAGACAAAACCAATCAAACTACTTTTGCCGCCCACCTCCTTCTTCCCTTCCACTTGACTGCTAGCTTCTGCAAACACCCATCCCATCCACTTTTTCCCCTTATCTCTTCCACATCAACTCTCCCATCACCCTACAATCCACCCCCCCCTAGTTGCTAGCTCAGAAGTCAACAGAGGTCAAAAAGTCCTTTTCCCGCCAAAACCATAAAATGGCCAAAGTAACATCTACTCATTCATTGGCTCACAAGATAGGTGGGATTTGATCTAAAGGACACGTGGAAGCATTGAAGACTATAAAAGAAGGAAGAGAAAGCCAGAGAGAGGAGTAGTTAGTTTTTAGCATTTTCCTTAATGTCGTTTTTCTTTATAAATGTTTTAGTTTAAATTAAAATGTTGTAATTTCAGTGTTTCTGTATCAAATTTAAGTTCTAACATCTTTGTAATGTATTTGAACATCAATCAAAGTCTTTCATCTAAGTTCCAAATTTAATGTTTACTGTTGAAGAATTCAGTTTTAACATCTTATATTTAAAGCTCCAAGCAGCTTCATTTCCATTTAAACAAGCTTACTCAAGCTTATCATAGCCTGAGATAAGCTTGGAAAACAGTTCTATGCAAGTTTGGATTAAAGTCAACAAAAGTCAACATAAGTCAAACATTATAGTCAAACTTGTTTTTGATAAATTTCTAATTTTGATTGGTTAAACAGATGATTTTGATGATATTTGGTTTATTTCCAGTAAGTTTTGTTAAAATTCTCATAAAGTCTCTTTAGTAATATGCATTTCAAGTCTTTTAAAGGGTGTTTGGTTGAGATTTTGAAACTGTTCTAGAGGTATTATCAAAGCAGTAGTCCAATTGCTTTAGGCTTTGCTTCAATTATCTGCATCATTCCTGTCCTTGATTTGCTGCAAATCACACAGAAAGTCAAATTCATAAGCCATCTGTCCTTGTTTGCATTCCTGTTAAAACTAGTTCACTGTAATCATTTATATAGATCTAAAAGTTGATAAGCTAGCTTGTTTGAGTCTCATTTCATCATATTTCATCCATCTCTGCTTTTCATTTGCATTTGAATCTCAATAAAGTCAAAACTTCATCACTGTTTCAAAAAGTCAAAACCAGTTCTGAACAAGTTTTTGCTGAACTTGCAGCAGATGTGCAAGGTTCATTAGAGCTTGTTAAGGTCTCAAATTTGGTCTACTTGCAGTCTTCTAGGTGGTCTTTAAGACCACATATCTAGTTTTAGCTTTAGCTTTTCTGATAAGCTCATAGATAAGCTCAAACTTGCATACCTGTTACTGTTCTGCACCAGTTAGCTACTATCCTCTTATGGTCAGTTAGCTTTTGATCTTTTTCTTCTTCTATACTTGTCCTATTTAGCTGTAATTTTGGACGTATGATCTCTGGCTGGTAGACTAGAGAGCCACACTTCTGTTTTTAGCTTTAGCTTATTAAATAAGCAGTTACTTAAGCTAGAACATAGGGCCAGATTAGCTTTTTTGCATAATATCAGTTTGCTTAAATCCTTGGTAATCAATGCTTTAGCAGTTAGGAGTAGGTGCTATTAGTTCCCTTAGAGTAGTTTTAGAGTTGTCTAGCTTATGTAGTCAGTTGGTACACTTTAGAGCTTATTAGCTTATTTTCCAAATAGCTTATTAGGATCAGTTTCATAGCAGCTCTTAATTATGCCACATAGGCCCTAGTTTTTATATTTTTCTCAGTTTTAGAATGTCATTTTAGAATTTCCCTGAAATTTTCATTAATTTTGGTTACTGTTCACTATTTTTCTAGATTTAAAGTAGTTTTTAATCATTTTAAATTAGCTTTAATTGCAATTAATTGAGAAAAAGTTCCAAAAAAATAATTTTTCAATTTTAATAGTTTAAGATAAATATAAAAAGCCAAAAAAGTATTTTTCCATATTTTTCTTAGTTAAATTTGTATTTTTAAATAATTTAAGTAGTTTTTAATAGTTTAAAATTCCTAGAAAATAGAAAAATAATCATAAAAATACAAAAATAGTTTTGAAAATTCTATTTTGATATTTTAGACTTTTCCATTTCATAATTTTATTTTTCTAGCTTTATTTCCTAATTTCTTGTATTTTAGATAATTATTAAATAGTAAAAATAGTTTTTAATTAATAATAATTAGATAATTAGTTATAAAAATAATTTTCTTTTTCCAAATATTTTCTTTTATCATTAGGATTGTAAAAATGTATTTTTCATATTTTTAGGCTTAATATTGTGTAAGTTTCACTTTTTATTTTGTGCGTTTACGTAGATTTTATTTTAAACGTAAGTTTTTAGTTTTAAATTTTAAACGTTCATCATTTTAAAAATAGTGATAGCGTTTATTTAATAGATTTTATCTTTTTAACTTTCTTTAATTTGCATTTAAGCCCCTGTAGTTTATGGGCTTTCTCTTTAGGTATATATCAACCACAATCCTTTCCCGTTCAAATCTCTCGATCACTACACGTTTGACTATTCTCGCACAGCTCGTTGGGACTTAACGACCTGGGGAAACACTATACTCTCCTGATCTTCATTGCTTTGGTGCTTGAGCAGTTTTAAGCTTGTTACGGTCAGCCATTCACAAGTGGCAGGACTTGAGTAATTTAGCTTGACTGTTTGGCAGCAATCAATGCGGTCATGACGGTTTTGCATTGGGTGAGTACGAACATTGTAATTGAACTCACGTTGCGACTACAATTTTTGGTGTCGTCACATGGTCAACTTCCCTTTTGTTTCCGTACACTCCGTAGGACATTGTGGTCGGTGTACACTGTACTCCCTTGTGCAGTAACGATAACATTTCTAGGTTTTCCTAGTGTGGTCATGTTAGGTTCCGATTCAAATTTGTGCACTGCGTTGTGCTCCTCCTGGATCTTTGGGTGTCGAGTATTCTATACCATTATTTTCCTTTTTGGATCAGGATAGCTTCCAGCTCTGGTGTAAAGCGTCTCTCTTAAATGGTAGAGTCTCTGTCATACTCAGGTATGCCTAAAACAGGCGTATTTCATGATTTTTCCTTGCGCAGTGTGTATAGGTGCTTGTTGGGTTGTTCCAGGGTGTATGTTGATTTATTCCTTTCCTGGTTCAGTGTAGGTGATAGGATGCTAAGTATGAATTTGCATATCCGAGGCGTCAGTCTCTGCGTCTGGTGTTCTATAGGGTGCTAATTCATTGCCGAAAATTCAGACGTTTCATATTTGTTTCCTTAATAGAAGGTTTCTTCTCTCAGGTGGTACGTGTATGGAATTTTAAGGAGGGGAGTCGACGTGAGATGTAGACACGAACTTTTCTATTTCGTGATAATGAGTTAAGCACCTCCTTTAACATGACCGGTTAAGAATTTCAAGAATTTAGCCATGTCTGTGCACGTTACCCCTCTCGAATTATACATAGGTGATCAGGCTATATATAATTGGGGACCGGTGACGTGTTGTGTGGTATAATATAAATCTTAGTGTACTTATTCTTTGGTCAGCGGAAATGTTGCAAGAGTTCATGTGCGAAGTTTTGGTGCGATGGTTTATAAGATTTGCTAGGCCGACCGATTCTGTCAGCATGGCCTATAGTTCGTTTGACCAAGATGTGTGAAACAATGACAACTTGATTAGGAATGAAATGTTGGATTCATGATTTTTGGCGAGGTAATAGTTTGAGTTGGCCTTATCGGTATTAATAATAATGCCTTGGTAATTTTTGGAATGTGGATTTTTCTAAAACCACCCGTTGGGTGATACTAATTTGTCAGGGAGACTAGTCGAAAACCCAAGATGACTTTCTCTTATCTTCAGAGGAATCTTTTCATCGAGACAAGATAGTTGATATTCTTAATGGTACAGTGAAAGTGGTCTTGGAGAGGACGTATATTAAGATAACACGATAAGAACAATAG
Source organism: Chrysanthemum seticuspe (assembly GCA_019973895.1). Lineage (NCBI taxonomy): Eukaryota > Viridiplantae > Streptophyta > Magnoliopsida > Asterales > Asteraceae > Chrysanthemum > Chrysanthemum seticuspe. The sequence goes on along the minus strand of BPTQ01000002.1, from coordinate 78,621,025 downwards.
ATACATTACTAGGGAAAGGTTCAGTACAATTAAGGTTTCATAGAGAAGTACTTTAAAGTAGATTATGACTTGGAAGTTAAACTAAGCTTTATTACAACCAGCATCTCTAGCTAACTTAGTTTCTTCCATGGTGTCCGTTGGGAGCCTGAACAATTCTTCACACTTTCCTCAGGAAATTGTTTTGACAGCTTTGGATGTGGTCTTTCTTTCCACCTCCATGACATGTCATTGTTTCCCAATAGAGTTGCTTACAATCTTCCATCTCATGCCCAACTCTTTTACAAATCCCACAAGGTATAGGGCATTTTCCATAGTGGTAATATGGGCATATATTACACTTGGGTTTTGTCCCGGCATACCTTACTTCCCGCTTGTTTTTAGTAGTCTTAACTTCAGCCGTCCATTGACGTTTGCTTGATTGTTGCATTTAATCTTCCCCACCATCATATTCCCAGTTCCTCTTGCTACCACAGTGCCCCATTGCTTTGCCTTGAGGCAGTGACTCTGTCAATCCAGAAGTTGAACCAGTAGCTTCTTGAGTGATAGTGGGCGCGAATGCAACAACGTTCCTCTGAGTTTCGGGAGAACATCCCCAAAAGTATGCTTCGAGTCTCTTTTCCTCAGGTCCTATCATATTAGGACATAGTTGGGCTAGTTCGCTAAAACAGTTGGTGTACCCCTCGAGGTCATTCCCTATCATAGTTAGTCCACATAGCTCTCTTTCCATCATTCGCAGTTCATTCCTTGAGCAGTATTCTGCAATCATCATTTTCTTGAGAGTGTCCCACTGAAGTGAGTAAGCAGCGTCTATTCCCACTAATCTAACATAAATGTCCCACCATGTGAGGGCTTGGTGTCGAAAGGTGCAAGTAGCATACTTGACCTTACAATTGTCCGCGCAATTCTGTTCGCGGAAAATTGTCTCTATCCTTTCTAACCATTTCGCCAAACTTCTGGCTCCTTCAGTCCCCTCAAATGCTGGTGGTTTACAGCTCCTGAATTCTTGGTAAGAGAATTTTTGTGTTGTAGGCGTCTTACCAACAACTTCTTCCCTATTCACCTGGATGAGGTTGTTGACGTTGTGATTGATTTGGTAGTTAGCAATCCTTGCAGCAACTCGTTCGCTAACAGATTTCTCAATGGTGGTTGTGTTCATGTTCTGCTTTACTGGGAACATTTTCCTTCAACCACAAGAAATGACAACAATGAGTTTTTAATGAGTGTGAGGACCATGGTGGAGATTCCATAAGGTTACAACGTATACTACTTCTCAATTAAGTATTTTCTAGGTTGTGTTGACTGGATATCTCGTAGGCTTAGTTTATTATGATGGTGTTAAGAAAACGGAGATTGGTTGGAGTGAGTTTAACATAAGGTTATAATTCACAAGACGTTGTTTATTATGCATAGTCGTTCATCACCATAAGCTTGATTACATTCTAAGAAGATTTCTGGCTCATAGACCGATACATAACATGCGTTCATTAACTCGCTTTAGTTTGTAACAAAACTACTACAAGCGTTTTTTTTGAAATCACTCATTACAATGTCTAACACAATTGCAAGGTCAATTTTAAGCACTTCCCGATGCTGTCCCGGGTTGACTTTGTTGAGTTGCCTTCCATTCTTCTAACTCTCTGAGCTGAGCCTCCATTCTGGCAAATTTGTTGTTGACCTCATTTGTCCTACTTTCCATAGTACGTCTTTGAAATTCTACAACACCCTCCAGATACCCTGTCTCAGTTAATGCTATTGTAGTAACGGTCTCCAACCGTGTTAGTCTACTTTCAATCTCTGTGAGACGTCCCTGGGTGTCTCCTAGAGTTTGAAGAGCACACATTTCAATGTGGTCTTCGAGACGTGCAATTACTTCGTTTAACTTCTCACGGGTTCCCTCTATTGTTGTCCCAACATCGTTGTAGCATTCCTTGAGTGTTTCGCCAAGTGCTCGTAGTTCTTCCACCACTTCTTCAATCCCTTCAATCCTTTCTTCTGGTAATATCCCCAGATGATCCGACATCTCTTCTATTTGTTCTTCATGACGTGTTATGCGTGCCATAACTGTGTCTAGAGTTGGTGGTCTAGCAGTGGCTGCTCCTGAAGTTTCCCCAACTTCGAACAAACTAGGAGGTGGTGTACCAGAAGATGATGGTAATGATGCAGAGAGACAGATTCTCTTGCTAGCAGGTATCTCCCAACTAAGGAGTGGATCTCTTTGGTGTCTTGGTGAGAGTGTAGGAGTAGTGGAACTGGTAGGTATAGTACTGACGGTAGTGATGATTTGGAAGTGAGCAGGTGGAGTGTGGGTAGTACCCTCCTGGTGAACTTGATACACTACCCTGTACGGGTTTCCAGTGTCAGGAGTGAGTTGAGAAGGGGCTGGGATGCGTTCAGCAGGTGACAAACCTTCTGTTGTGTCATCGCATCTAGCTTCAGAGTGAGGGGAAGGCATGGTCTGTGACAAGACGGTGCATATGTGTAAGTATATGTAAAAATATACTCATAATAGTTATGGGATAGTGAATAATTAGACAGTATATCATGCAGTCATGTCTAAATGAATTCTAAGTAAAATGGCAAGTAAGGCAAGTGGCAACTGACGGTCGTAGAGTGATGTTTTTGTAAAAAGGTAGTTATAGTTTAGGGTTTATATGTACCTAGTTCTCTATAACTTAGGCTCTGATGCCAATCTGTAACACCCCCAAATTTGGTTTAGCGGAAGCATACTTGTTATCTGGGAGCGTTACGAAATTGGTAAATCATAACACAAGTAATACAGAATGGAATACATACTCCGTTTAATTTCATAAAAGATTTAGAAACATTATCTTGTAACATTGTTTAGATAAATTAGCACATCCCATAAGTTCAGCGGTCCCAATATAAAAACATCGTTTATGAGTAAAAACACTTCTTTAGAAATTTCTACGACCATTTATCCGCCTCTTGCCTTGCATCCATGATCACAACTAAGCGCCTGAGAGAATATGCTAAAAAGGTCAGCTAAAAGCTGGTGAGTTCATAGGTTTAAATTAAAATAGTAAGTTTGGACCATAAGCAAAGACATATAATCATTACCAAGAATATAATGATATATGGATGAAAGTCTATTACGTTAGCTCTAAGTTCATGCGACCGATACTACGACAGTTTCTGTATGCTAAAAGATGTCATACAATATAAGGGCCCATAGCAAGTGTTTTGTCCCTCAACACTTGATTCCGACATGGTATACGTTTCCCCTTGGCCTAAGCATGGCCAACCGAACGGAGGAGTCACCCTCAATAGATCTATTTATAACATTCGCGTTTCCCAATGGGGAATTGACGGTTCATGAAAAAGGGCATTATTTAGGGACATAAAGGCTTAGGCTAAACCACGTAATAGTAATCATGTAATAGTTTAGGTCCATAAAAAGATTTTGCATATTTCTCACCCCAAAATGTATAAAACAGTTTATCAAGTAAAAGAGGGGCTATGAAAACTCACCTTAGCAAATGTGAAATCCAAAAGTGGGATTTAGTGATTGTTGTGAAGCGGCACCGTCACGCGATCTAGATAAGGAGGGAAATGTTTTAGTTCATTGTTTTAAGTATAACCTACTTAAAGTAGTTCAATGGCTTTGATAATTGTATTAATAATTAACGTAAGTTTGTAAAAATCGTTAAAAATGATTTTACTAGTAAGTATACGAAGTATATATACTTTTCATGTAGACACTATAATGATGTTGTCGACATTAGAGTTGTTCCAAAGAAATTCATGGTGTTCTATTGGTAAGTATATAAAATGCATATACACTCGTTTAGGTTGACACTTAATAGTATTGCCAAAAGTAAATATTAATTAGTTTATTTTTCTAATTGTATTTAGAAAATGTTTAAGTTAAGGTTGGAGACTTTCAAATTTAATGAATGATAAAATGATTTAGTAGTCTCTGTTTATTTATCAAAATTTGTTCTCCACATTTATCATTTTCGACAAATAAATTTTAATGATATAACTATGTCTATTTGCACAAATTGATGTAAAAATGTTGACGTAGGCTTTTATTATGTGAATCGTGACTTGAGCACTTGTTTCTTATTTTACAACCTTTACACTTGTTCACTTGTATTAAAATTTGTATGCTTGATTACTTGTCGATACGTATATGTCTATATCTAAGTAGAAGATGTTGAATGCTCGAAAATGAGTTTAGTCTTATATTTGGTTTTCCATATTATGTTTCTAGTTTTACTTCTTGTTTCATCGAATTGTCATTGGAGCACACCTGTAATACGTGTGGGTTGTGGCCCAACAGAAATGGTATAATGTTGGGCTTAGGCTCGAGGTGGTAAGTGAATAAGAAATGGGCTTCGGCCCAGTGATGGTTTAGAGGACTATTTGGAAAATTTACCTGGACTGCGGCCCATTGTGACACAAGAGAACTTGTACAAGTTTGGTACTGGTATGGTTTCACAAGCAGGTCATACCAAGTTTTAGAGGACATATTACATTCTAACGTAATGCTAGTGTCTTTGTTTTTGACGCAGGGATTTAACATATTCGGCTTTGACTAGAGATACAATCCGACCATAACATGTCCTTATTTGTGATGTCAAGAAAATTTCGGCTGGAAAAACAATCTACAGGTCTCTCGCAAAGATGATTACTCATAGACACCATGTATTAGTTATGTGACCACATTAGTTTCCTCGTGTAACCATCTTACGTGCAACATTTTTACCATCAACTATATGTCTAGATGCGTAGGGAGACTTCGAGCAAGACATCAGCCGTTCGGAGTTAAACTCAAGCTAAGAGCATCACGACTGATGTGCTCAAAACACACCTCGACTATTCAACTTGACAATAACAACTCGAATGACACTTGGGGCCAATATGTTAACTTAACGTTTTAGAACAAGGATGCGGTATGACCTCATGATAGTTGAGTACTACTCAACCCGGTTTCACTAGATTATCATTACTACGCAAATTTTTGAGTATTAAACAAGGTGTCGAAATTGACACTTATCTTTCCGAATTCGATACTTATGTTATTAGTAGTTTATAAAACTTAGCTTTTCCAAGTTCTTAGTTTTGTTACTCTCGACAGGAAACGAGTCACACAAGAGAATCACGTTTTCATATTAACTTACCAAATACCAAAACTTAACACCAAATTTTAGATTCAATACTAATGTTACTAGGATTTTATAAACTTAGTTTTCCCAGCTCCTTGGTCTTGTACTTTCGTCAGAACCCAATTCAACAAAAGTAATTGACCAAATTAAGTTTTCAATGTGACAATAATTATTTACCAAAACATAAAGATTAACAACTTCAAGAACACTTAACATTTCTAACTTTATTGGTGTCTACTACTCGACCGAAACGGATGAACGACACAAACGACAAGGACAACCCTAACATGACAAATCAAGTATTTGATTATTAACCAAAACTCCTCAAGTAGTACTAATAAAATACACATGATCGAATAGAATTTAATCACCATAAATTCATTTTATTAATAAATTTTGATTCGAAAAGCATTATGAAAAACAACACGGGTTAAACCTGACTCCACTTTCGATACATAACGAGATAAATTTTAAATGACACAACAACATATTATCCTTACAAGTTTTGGAGATGGGTCGAACACAAGGCTAAATAGGAGACGCCGAATGTCTTCAAGCCTTCTTGATTTCGACAACTTGATACTTAAATTGGTGGATACCAACCTTGAATGTCAAAACCCCCAAATCAATTTTAGAAAACCCTAACTTTCACAAACCCTAGTTTTTGGGTAAAAATTGATGGGAAACTGAGTTTGGGGTGTTTGCATCTCTACTAGAGATAAAGAAGTATTTTGGGAAGATGCTTGGCTACCTTTCTCTCCTTGTGCCTTGGTTTGAAGCCGAATTTGGCTAACTTCCAACCCTTAGAATGTTTTGGACTTTAGCTCAAGGTAGACACAAGTGAAGATATGATTCTCTTGAGTGATTTTTGCCTTGATTCTCCTTGGATTCGTACGAGTAGTAGCAGGCGCATCTAGGAGAGATTTGAGAAGCAAACCTTTCATGGTTTTGGTGAGGAAAGATGAGGAATAATAAAAAAGAGGTATGTTGGTTTACCATTTTGGGAGATTCGGCCTATAAGGCGCAGGTATAGGGGTAGAGAGGTTGAAGATGAAGATCTTGGGTATCTCCTTTTCTATGTCTTGTGTTTGTCGTGTGTGGGAAGAGTAAGACAAGGGTGTATCTCAAATTTTTATATTAAAAAAAAAAAAAAAAAAAAAAAAAAAAAAAAACACTTTTCTTTTAAATGTAATATAAGTAAAATAAGGTAATGTAAGTAAAAGTGAGTGTATATGTAATGTATACTTATGATTTATTTTGTGTACATGTTCTTGTGTTCCACTTATATTTTAATTGTATTTGAGTCTTATAAAAGTTCATATTTAAGTGTAAGTGTGTTATATACTTTGTTTCCCGCGATATTAATTTGTGATCGAAGTATCGTTGTTTGATAACTTTTTATAACGTAGTATTTTATTGTTACGTGTCTGAAATATTTTTATCTTTGTAATATTCCAAATCACGGACATTTGTCATTGGTTTTATCAAGTCCTTATCATAGTGTCGGTACGCGTGCAGTGTCGGTCACTGGGAATAACGAGATAACCTCTCGTCTTAAAATTAAATCATAAGACAAAACGAAATGAAATATTCATAAAATGATATGAATGCAAAAGTGATGCAACAGTCTACAGTATGCGAGTTAACTACTCAAATGATCAGGTAAAGCTTATGCATGCTTAATGACTTATGCTTAATAGTAATAAATTACTAATTATCAGTTAAATTTTAGTGAAAATTTACCGTGTGTCACATTTTATTATAAGACACTTTTTAGAATAACTCAAACCTATATATATATATATATATATATATATATATATATATATATATATATATATATATATATATATTGTATATCATTAAATACTCCATCCATCTCATATTAATTGTCCACTTTTACTTTTAAATTGTTTCTTTGTCAACTTTGATATTAAATATTTTTGTTTGTGTTATATAATACTTGATGAAAAATATATGAATGAATTGAGTTTTAAACGTATTTTCATTGGTATAATCTTTGTTAAATATTATATAACATAAACAAAATATTTAAGGTCAAAGTTGAAAAAAAAAACTTCAAAAGTCAAAACTAGACAATTACTATAGGACGAAGGTAGTATACTAATTCCAATGATAAACACTTTACGGTCGTTAGTTAGTTCGTTAGACAAATAATTAACTTAATGTCACACCCCCAAATTACCTGTTTTGCAGCGGAATGGAATTCCTGGGGATTGACTGTCATAGCATCACAATCACAGTTATATTGAACGACCTAAAGTGTCGTTTGAAAAGAACATCGTTTGATTTAATAAAACAATCAGAGTTTACAAAGTATAGGTCCCAAATGAAAATCAACTTGTGCGGAAATAAGTATATTACAAGTCCAAACGATGTTTTTAAAGTGTATAAATCCCATGCGAGACGTGTCGTCATCGCGACTCTATAATATGTCCACATGCATGCCATGAAGTGAATGTCTTAGTTACCTGAAAATACATTGCTAAAAGTGTCAACACAATGGTTGAGTGAGTTCATAGAGTTTATGTAAATGTTAATACGACTACCACAAGTATAAATTATGTATGACAATGATGTCACAAAATGATGTTACAATTGCTTAAGCACATGACACCGAAGCTCTGACTGATGTTCGCCCCAACAGAGTGTCTTGCCAAACAACTCAAATAATGTTTATGAAATGAAATGCATCCGTATGACTAGTTGGGATCCACCAACCCGGATGGAGGTGTCACCCTCGATAGATCTATCCACTCACCCACGCTTCTAGGAAATTAACGGTTCATGCTTATGAAATGGGGACATTTAACTGGCAATGAGGTAACTTAAGCAATATAATGAATTTGACATACTTGGTAGCGTAATAAAAATGGTGTGCAATGTATTCTCCCCCGTAGGTTTGAAATAAAGTAAAAACTTGAATAAATCGGGGCTATGAAAACTCACCTGTTGCAATGATTATGATGATATAATGGCAATACTGAAATGAGGCGCAACCTCTGACCGTGACCTATTGTGAATGTTATGGTACGTAATGAGTTATGATGTAATGTTATGCATGCAATTCGGATGATATTTATACCACTTGTGAATTTTGAAAATAATATTCTTCGTCGAAAAATACTCTTTTAACGTCTTGACCATTCTTAAATTACTTTGCAAGTATTTACGTCAAAATGACATCCTACAATAGTTTCTTAATGATTTATTATGAAATTATAACTTTTCGTCGTAAAATAATGTCGTTGGAAAATTCATGAAAGTGACAAAAATGGCCTCGGAAAGTTAGTCGTAAAATGGTGTACGTCGAGCGTTAGGAAACGAACTCAACGGTTTTGGGAAGCTTGTATCATAATCTCAAAGTTTTGGCATTTAAGTTTTTATCCTAGGGGTCCCGTTCATAGAGAAAAATATAGGTTAAGTAGGGTAGTTTTGTCCAAAATATAGTTTAAAAGTGAATTTCGGCAAAGTTTAAGCAACCGTAGTTAATTCATTACAACTCCGCTATACAAACGGTTGGTCATTTTGGAAAATATGCTTGGTAATCTTACTTTTACTAGAAGACATCGCTTTATAAAAAGTTCTACGTCAATGTTAAAAATAGCCTTCAATATGGTCACTTGTTTACCGTAACACTTGTATAATAGAAATAATATAGTTTTTCTTAAATAATAAAGTTACGGCAATTTTGTGTAAACGTGTATAGTTTAAGTTCTACATATCCGTTTTCTACATATTATACGTCCTTAGCTTCGTATCAAAGTATACTAATATATTTTTGATAATTCGAAATAATTTATAACGCTAAAGACTCGTTTTTGACTCGTACAAACTAGAATTAACATGCTGAAATTTTCAGGATATATATATATTTCGTCGTCAAACTTGAAAAATTCATATCTTCTTCGTTATAGCTCCGTTTTAATCCGTTCAAGTGGCCACGGTTTCGTTTTAAAGTATATTTTCTAAATATCTAGGCCAAAAATTTATGTCTACTGTCGGATTTTCCAGATTTACAAAATAAGGACAGACCCTTTTATATACTTGTCGAAATGAGTTTTTCTCGCACTAAACCTATTCCCATCCATCCAAAACAACTCCGAAGCTATTCTAAACCTACCATACACCTTCTTAGGGTGTCATGGGTTCCTAGACATCACCAAGAGTGATATATAACAAGGGATAATTATAGGATGACTTATATATGTATAACTTCTAAAAACAATGTAAAAGTGGTATAAATATGCATAAGACTTGCATGTTATCTCAAATATGATGAAATGACTATGAAATAAATATGAAAGATGAAAAATGAAGATGATATGCTTACTAGTTAACTTGATGGGGTGACTAGAACAAAGGATTAAACCTAAACACCCTAGGTTTTTATTTCAAAACCTTGATTAAGAGTGTAACTAGATTGTATACAAACTTGATCTTGAAAAACTTTTTGGTTTTCTTCTTCCTTGTGGTGTGACCGGTTTTGAGAGAGAAAGAAGAAGAGAGAAAAAAAATCTTTTTGACTTAACACTTTAAATATTAAGATTGTGTGTGAATTATTTAGGAGTGTGAATCTAAACTTGTAAGAAGAAAATCTACCCAATCAAATGAGTCACCCCCCCCCCTTGGCCGGATTTTGTGGGTTGAATTTCAACAATACATTTTTTTTATTGTATATATAAATGTGTAAGTAAAATGTAAAGTTAGTTAAGAATTATTTGTAACTTGTATATATATATTTAAGCATTTAGGGTAGTTTTAGTTAGAATTAAATTTTAATGGATCAAAGTAATATATATTGAAGTCATAAAAATTGTAAAAATACATTTCTTGCATAATTTGAGTGAAATAATAATTATCGTGTAGTTTTTAAGAATTACGTCGTAATAATATAAATTTAACGATTTATATACAAAATAAGTTTAAAACACCGGGTAAACTCAAAATATTATTTTTATAAACTAAAAGTAAGTATAAAAATATGTCAGGATAATTTTTGGAAGTATCGGATTAAATGTTCAAAATAATAACTTACGCGATAGCGTTTATTTAATATGAAATTTACGCGTTTAATGTGAAATGCAAATTCATGAATGAACTAACCTGATGGAAATGATGTTAATGAAATGTAGACTAAACCTAGTCTATATGAAATGTCCTTGATGATATGATCATGAATTCGCCGCTAAACCATTAAGGTTACGCGAATTTGGAACACGTAAACCTAGTTTACGATAAATGATAAATGATGAAGCATGAATAATGTTTTGAAATATGACCTGAAAATATGAGTTGTCACATTCGCCCATCCAAAAAGGAATTCAGTCCCTGAATTCAGTTCGTGTTGGTCTATCGAATTTTTGAGTTTATGATGAATATCGATGAGAGAAGACATGGAGAAGTGTCGTTACGGTTATCGATGATTGAGAGCGTACAAAACATCGTAGTAAAGAAAATATTGGATGAATCTCCCACGAATAACACTTTGACTTTGAAATATGTGAAGATTTTGCTTGCACTAAGATTTATAAATAACTGCTCCCAACATAACATGATCCCTCCAGAATTAGACATAGTTAGCTAGGCTATGTATAATTAAGGAACGATGATGTGATGTTCGGTTTAGTTGTTATAACTCTCAATGTTTACAAAGATTTATACTGTGTCGTTAAAATAATAGTTAAAGTAAAAGGAATTAAAATTCTCGTGAGTAATAACAAATCGGAAAGAAAATAAAGTACGATAGATGAGAATATTTTACAACGAGTGGTTTATCAAAAGTAGTACATCTTTAAGTTATAAAGTTTCGGATACGATGGAAGACATAAACTTAGTACGACATAATACATAAGGAAAATAAGACTGTTAACTTCTAATCTCCTTCAGTCTTTCGCGTTGTTGATACCTGGATGAGCTTCTCCTCCTTCTAATATATATGTTTTCCCATGAGTTCCTTCAACTTGTTCACCTTGGTTCCGGGGACATTGGTTCCGATAGTGTCCGTGCTCCCCACATCCGAAACATGTAATTATAGCTTTACCTCTACAATCCCTGGCGAGGTGTCCTAATTTTTGGCACTTGCGGCACTTGGCAGGGCAAAGACCTGAGTGATGAAACTTACATCTATTACATAGTGGGTGTGTTCCAGCATAACCTCTGCCTTCTATTGGTGCAGCAACATAAGCCATAGTAGCTTCTTGCCTTCTATTCTGTTGTTGATGATGGTTAGTGTTACGGTTTTGGTTGTTGTTGTTATAACCTCCTTGGTCGTTTTCCCATTTCCTTTTGTTGTTGTTGGTTTGATTGTTGTTGTTGTTGTTATTGTCGATAATGTTTTCCCTCTTCACAACTTGAGCCATGAGTATTTGAGTCATACGGGTAGATTCTTCAATTGTTTGTGGATCGAAAGAAGTTACATCTCCTTGGATATTTTGTGGAAGTCCTCCAATGAAATTTTCCAATATTTTCTCATTGTCCGAAACCATAGCTGGACAAAGAACAGTCAACTCTTGAAACCTTTTGATGTAAGCAAGTCTAGCAGTTTCAGCAGCAGTTGCGGCCTCGGTAACAGCAGCTACTGTTGCTCGTTCTTTCCTTAGTGCCTCGGCTATACTATCATCTACATACCTTTGGATAGCAGCTGGTGTCATTTCTAGTGCAGCTTTCTTCGGCGCCATAACTCTTCAAAATAAAAGGAAAAAATGAGACGTAGTCAAATCCTATGTTAAGTATAAGCGCTCTAAAGAGATGTGATAGAAGGTGATAAGTTTGGGATTATGTTTCAAAATGATCGACGGGTTCCCAACAGATGGGTTATGAGATGTCGTAAGTGCTTCAAATGTATGATGGTTTAGTGACTTAATGTGTGAATAACGTGTAACTCGACACGTTAGTGGTGAAACAAAGGAGTGAGAGTGACTTCGCCCTACTTAAAGGTTTATCTCGGCATTCGACGTTATCGGTGATGAATCAGCTGATATTAAAATTGTGATAGGGAATGACAAGGCAATCTCCACATTGGAGTATGAAGAAAGAATAGTGGAATGGGTATTTAAAGGCATCCATGTGACAATCGTTTTGAAGTGAAAGTAAATAACTCGAAAAATGTACATGAATCCGCATGTAAAGTGAACATGCACTTATGATGAAATGATGAGATGCTATGATGATGTAGTTATAGTCTAGGGTCAATGATGCAACCTAGTTCTCTATAACTGAAGCTCTGATGCCAATCTGTCACACCCCCAAATTACCTGTTTTGCAGCGGAATGGAATTCCTGGGGATTGACTGTCATAGCATCACAATCACAGTTATATTGAACGACCTAAAGTGTCGTTTGAATAGAACATCGTTTGATTTAATAAAACAATCAGAGTTTACAAAGTATAGGTCCCAAATGAAAATCAACTTGTGCGGAAATAAGTATATTACAAGTCCAAACGATGTTTTTAAAGTGTATAAATCCCATGCGAGACGTGTCGTCATCGCGACTCTATAATATGTCCACATGCATGCCATGAAGTGAATGTCTTAGTTACCTGAAAATATATTGCTAAAAGTGTCAACACAATGGTTGAGTGAGTTCATAGAGTTTATGTAAATGTTAATACGACTACCACAAGTATAAATTATGTATGACAATGATGTCACAAAATGATGTTACAATTGCTTAAGCACATGACACCGAAGCTCTGACTGATGTTCGCCCCAACAGAGTGTCTTGCCAAACAACTCAAATAATGTTTATGAAATGAAATGCATCCGTATGACTAGTTGGGATCCACCAACCCGGATGGACGTGTCACCCTCGATAGATCTATCCACTCACCCACGCTTCTAGGAAATTAACGGTTCATGCTTATGAAATGGGGACATTTAACTGGCAATGAGGTAACTTAAGCAATATAATGAATTTGACATACTTGGTAGCGTAATAAAAATGGTGTGCAATGTATTCTCCCCGTAGGTTTGAAATAAAGTAAAAACTTGAATAAATCGGGGCTATGAAAACTCACCTGTTGCAATGATTATGATGATATAATGGCAATACTGAAATGAGGCGCAACCTCTGACCGTGACCTATTGTGAATGTTATGGTACGTAATGAGTTATGATGTAATGTTATGCATGCAATTCGGATGATATTTATACCACTTGTGAATTTTGAAAATAATACTCTTCGTCGAAAAATACTCTTTTAACGTCTTGACCATTCTTAAATTACTTTGCAAGTATTTACGTCAAAATGACATCCTACAATAGTTTCTTAATGATTTATTATGAAATTATAACTTTTCGTCGTAAAATAATGTCGTTGGAAAATTCATGAAAGTGACAAAAATGGCCTCGGAAAGTTAGTCGTAAAATGGTGTACGTCGAGCGTTAGGAAACGAACTCAACGGTTTTGGGAAGCTTGTATCATAATCTCAAAGTTTTTGGCATTCAAGTTTTTATCCTAGGGGTCCCGTTCATAGAGAAAAATATAGGTTAAGTAAGGTAGTTTTGTCCAAAATATAGTTTAAAAGTGAATTTCGGCAAAGTTTAAGCAACCGTAGTTAATTCATTACAACTCCGCTATACAAACGGTTGGTCATTTTGGAAAATATGCTTGGTAATCTTACTTTTACTAGAAGACATCGCTTTATAAAAAGTTCTACGTCAATGTTAAAAATAGCCTTCAATATGGTCACTTGTTTACCGTAACACTTGTATAATAGAAATAATATAGTTTTTCTTAAATAATAAAGTTACGGCAATTTTGTGTAAACGTGTATAGTTTAAGTTCTACAAATCCGTTTTCTACATATTATACGTCCTTAGCTTCGTATCAAAGTATACTAATATATTTTTGATAAGTCGAAATAATTTATAACGCTAAAGACTCGTTTTTGACTCGTACAAACTAGAATTAACATGCTGAAATTTTCAGGATATATATATATTTCGTCGTCAAACTTGAAAAATTCATATCTTCTTCGTTATAGCTCCGTTTTAATCCGTTCAAGTGGCCACGGTTTCGTTTTAAAGTATATTTTCTAAATATCTAGGCCAAAAATTTATGTCTACTGTCGGATTTTCCAGATTTACAAAATAAGGACAGACCCTTTTATATACTTGTCGAAATGAGTTTTTCTCGCACTAAACCTATTCCCATCCATCCAAAACAACTCCGAAGCTATTCTAAACCTACCATACACCTTCTTAGGGTGTCATGGGTTCCTAGACATCACCAAGAGTGATATATAACAAGGGATAATTATAGGATGACTTATATATGTATAACTTCTAAAAACAATGTAAAAGTGGTATAAATATGCATAAGACTTGCATGTTATCTCAAATATGATGAAATGACTATGAAATAAATATGAAAGATGAAAAATGAAGATGATATGCTTACTAGTTAACTTGATGAGGTGACTAGAACAAGGGATTAAACCTAAACACCCTAGGTTTTTATTTCAAAACCTTGATTAAGAGTGCAACTAGATTGTATACAAATTTGATCTTGAAAAACTTTTTGGTTTTCTTATTCCTTGTGGTGTGACCGGTTTTGAGAGAGAAAGAAGAAGAGAGAAAAAAAATCTTTTTGACTTAACACTTTGAATATTAAGATTGTGTGTGAATTATTTAGGAGTGTGAATCTAAACTTGTAAGAAGAAAATCTACCCAATCAAATGAGTCACCCCCCCCCCCCTTGGCCGGATTTTGTGGGTTGAATTTCAACAATACATTTTTTTTATTGTATATATAAATGTGTAAGTAAAATGTAAAGTTAGTTAAGAATTATTTGTAACTTGTATATATATATTTAGGCATTTAGGGTAGTTTTAGTTAGAATTAAATTTTAATGGATCAAAGTAATATATATTGAGGTCATAAAATTTGTAAAAATACATTTCTTGCATAATTTGAGTGAAATAATAATTATCGTGTAGTTTTTAAGAATTACGTCGTAATAATATAAATTTAACGATTTATATACAAATAAGTTTAAAACACCGGGTAAACTCAAAATATTATTTTATAAACTAAAGTAAGTATAAAATATGTCAGGATAATTTTTGGAAGTATCGGATTAAATGTTCAAAATAATAACTTACGCGATAGCGTTTATTTAATATGAAATTTACGCGTTTAATGTGAAATGCAAATTCATGAATGAACTAACCTGATGGAAATGATGTTAATGAAATGTAGACTAAACCTAGTCTATATGAAATGTCATTGATGATATGATCATGAATTCGCCGCTAAACCATTAAGGTTACGCGAATTTGGAACACGTAAACCTAGTTTACGATAAATGATAAATGATGAAGCATGAATAATGTTTTGAAATATGACCTGAAAATACGAGTTGTCACACTTAAAGCCCCTTAATTATATGTAATTATGCACGTTAATTTGAAAGGTCAAAAAGTCAATGTAAATGGCTTGTGGGCCATGGGGGCGGCCATATGGAGAACAAGGGAGGGCTAATGGGCTTTTGTGTAGCTTAGGCCTTAAGCTAAGTGTTTTTTATGCCCTAATCCTAAACACTATAAAAATAATCTATCCTCTCATCATTTGTTCACTCATTTCTTCTCTTTTGTGCTCCCTAGCCGAAAATCATAAGACCCCAAGTAAGGGTTTTTAATTTCTTGGAGCACTTAAATGTGAACTTGACGTTTGGTTCGCGTATCGTTGGCGTACAAGCATTCGCGTAATATTGATTAACGCGTAGTGTGTATACACATAGAGGTTGCTTACTTTAGCAACTTATTGGGTTTCGTGCAAGTGGATAACACACTTTCATGGTTACGAGATTCAGTATTCATTAGGTTTTATCGTTAAAAAGGTGCGCTTTCCTTTTATTTTTTTTATGTTAATTATTTCATCATGCGAGATTATTTTCCGCTG
>BPTQ01000002.1:78542469-78589969 GCA_019973895.1 Chrysanthemum seticuspe | reverse complement strand
CGGTTCGGTTTGGGTCGATTTTTGGCTAAAATCGAAACCGAATCACAATGGCCGGTTTTTGGTGATTCGTTTTTTTTGGTTTATTATCGGTTTCGGTTCAGTTTTTGATTTTTTCGGTTTTTAACCGTTAATATTTGGGTATGGCCAAATTATACCAACAAACTTGTTTTACATACATTAAAACGGCCCCACGCGTGCTATATCTAACTTTTTTTGTTTTGACAGTTTGGGTTGACTTTTGTTCTTGGGTTTGCCGTTTTTCTTACACGCGTAAACCAAGGTGTTTGTGATGTTTTATGGGTTAAAACCCACCCTTTTGTGGTGGTAACTTGGTACGACTTGTGGAAATCGATTGGGTCCGTTATGGGTGTTCTTGGTCTCGGCTAATGCATGGAGCCATTTGGTTGTGTTGTTTTAGAGGCTGTGACACGGTAACCTTGGTTACTGTGCCCTAGGTTGATGATATTGTTGTTCTTGGTGATACATCATATCATTCCAATGTCTTTGCTTTGGGACTATCTACTTGTTTAACTTCAAAACTAACAGACTCTTTCTGTTCACAAAAAGGTTGAACATATTTATTTGACTCCCTAGACTCTACTGACACTTCATCTTCACTATCAGACACCCAATCCTCTATCAGTGGGGCACCAGACTTCTTTCTACTCTCCTCAGACTCAACAACAATAATCTTCTTATGACTTTCTTCTACAGGCTTGGGAAGATCATCTCCTTTAATTGTAAAAGATAAGTAGGTGGAGCAAATTTACCAGATATTGGTGGTTCAATAGCATTGTACCCTATGCCACTTCTAAGTCTATTAACAACTTGACAATCTATCATTTTGTTTACAGTTTCAGTGTTGTATTTAATTTTGCTAACCCTAAACCTAAGTTATCCTTTTCTATTTGGACCTTGAAACATATTGGATTTCATAAACACATCTCATATATTAAATATGGGGCATAGAATATAGGTTTTAGAGAGAGAAAGTAGAAGAGTTTAGGGAACTTAGTAAGACAAAGAAAAATGATATTATGAAGCTCCAACCCTCTACCTTGGGGGTAGAGGGTATTTAGAGTTTCTTACAAGACACGCCTCCTACAGGTTGTGGATCAAGCATACAGTGGGTAAAGACCCATTCGTCCTCCACGGTGTTACTTAACAAACTAATTATTAACATTACATGACTACGACTACGAGCTTTCTAACGAGTACATATACTTGAGGTGACCGACTCTTTAACTACCGGATTTTCTAAATCCTAACAATCTCCCCCTAAGGGAGGTCACCTCAATTTTCATTGAATACAAAAGATGTTACATTTTGATTGTTCTTGGATTCTTGATTAAGATCTTTGCTCTGTGGTCCGTAGCCTTTGATTCTTCATGTTCCGCATGTTTTGTTAACTCAAGTGGAGGTCTTTAACTGATCCACGTGACGATGAGTGTTGAGACAGCTTTGAGATCATCTACCACCATAAATCTCTGACTCATCCTTTGTAGCATTGCCATCATGTGACGTTGTGACTTTTGGACCGACATGCTCACATTCTAGACCATGATATCTTCTCATCAGAGTTGCGGAAGCTTTTGTTGATTCATGATATTTGCAGCAGCGTAGCAGAAGCATGGTGTGAAAATATCAGAGTCGTTGATGAAGATATGCACTTATCATGAGTACTTTAGATATGAATGTGATGTGTGAGCATGCGGCTATGGATTGACTTCTCAATTCTGATCAGCTGCAAACGTTGGGTGTACCTGCATACAACAGTTAGCAATAAAGCGCACGAAAGTATCTTTGATCACTTTCGTTGAATTGAGGTACACGGCCCACGGTTCCCCGTTGATCAGTACAAGTACTGCCTGTGATCAGGTATAATTCCGAAGAATCTCCTTGACAGGGTTTCGCAGCTGCTCTAGCCGTTCTCAAACCAGAACGTCTCAAAGTCAACACGGAGTGAGTGAACTAGAAAATTGAGGTTTGCTGATTGAAGAAAATGATTTGAAAACAATCGTGTATTGCTTATCAGAAAGCATTTTTGCAATACAACGAAGGTTTTATATTGGAAATCAATTTTCAATCACAAAGACCTTTTGATTATGAAAACATACTACACAGTCGACGCGCTAAAGAAAAGAATTTTTGTGTACATCGACCGGTTTTACAAAGGTATCCGTCAATCCATTTCCTGGACCAAGGTTGATTCAAGGTGTGAATCGCCCCATCGTTTCTGTCCAGTTGTCTCATGTTTGATCTATTGGATAGATCTCACATGCCACCTACCAAGAGCTTTTTTGATGTTGGCTCTAGAAGGTTTTCCATCTTTATTGTGAATATGTGAACATATCACTCAGATGTTCTGGCAATACCACAAGGATAATGCGTAGGACTCTTAAGGTATATTCTCACTTTCCACAATGTGTGAAATAGTGAGTCTTCATTGATTACGTCCTAGTGATTTTTATTGATGATCTCGTGGCTCTAGACTCAATAGTGCACATTTGGTTTGTCACACCCCCAAATTACCTGTTTTGCAGCGGAATGGAATACCTTGGGGGATGACTGTCATAGCATCAAAGTTACAGTTATATCGAACGACCTAAAGTGTCGTTTGGAAAACACATCGTTTGATTTTATTAAAACAATCAGAGTTTACAAAATGAAGGTCCCAAATGAAAATCCCCCAAATTACCTGTTTTGCAGCGGAATGGAATACCTTGGGGGATGACTGTCATAGCATCAAAGTTACAGTTATATCGAACGACCTAAAGTGTCGTTTGGAAAACACATCGTTTGATTTTATTAAAACAATCAGAGTTTACAAAATGAAGGTCCCAAATGAAAATCAACTTGTGCGGAAATAAGTTTGATACAAGCCAAACGATGTTTTTAAAGTGTATAAAACCCAAGTGCGACGCGTCGTCTCCGCGACTCTATGATATGTCCGTATGCATGCCATGAAGTGAATGCCTTAGATACCTGAGATAAAACATGCTAAAAAGTGTCAACACAAAGGTTGGTGAGTTCATAGAGTTTGTTGAAAATAATTTGAAAAAGTCTAAAGAAATGTTAATGCAGCAAAGGCCGTGTAAATCCACTCAGTTCCAAGTTCCGCCCATACAAAACTTGCAACCTGTGTGTTTACAATCCATTGCCAAAATATGAAATTGTCAATCTTGCTTGCAAGTAGGACATAGGTGCATACGATATATACATAAACTTAATGCAAAGAATCACAGCCAACTGAACCTCACGACGAAGTCTAACTTGTTTGTTGTGTTACATTGAATCACTTGAATAACAGATTATATTCACCCAAGGTCTCGTCTATCAAGGACACAAGGGTGGGGGCGTCAGCCCGATAGTACTATCAATACCTCTCTGCCGGCTCCCGCAGGAGTTAACCAGTTGCTAAAGTTTGTATGTTGTTGCACAATTGAAAACTAGTTTAGCACATTAAGGCACATATCGCAATAAATCACACATAATGTCCAAAGTGTATAAGAAGTATATTGTAACAAAATTGTATAAATGGTTTGAGTATTCGCAAGAGTAAAATAAGTATTTAAGCATGTATCTCCCCCAATTAGTTTGTAAGAATTTAAACGAGTAAAAGCGGGGTATGAATTCACAGTAGTATGTCAAAGTTTAGAATATTTGTGAAAGTAAATGAAAATAGTTTGAGCATGTATCTCCCCCAAAAGTAATTGAAAATGTATAAAAGTAGGGGCTATGAAACTCACCTGGTGTGATGGATATGCTAACAAAATGAAGTGCACGAAAGTGAGGCCCGAAACTATCCGCGACCTAAAATGAATGTTATGACTCGAGTTATGATATGTTGTTGTGAATGCATGATTTGAAAACGTATCACCCAATATGCTACTTGAAAACTAGTTATATAAAAATATTGTTACTTGAATGCGTGACGGTTTCATGTCGAAAATAAATAAATACTTTTGAGCTAATGGTAAAAATATAGTTAAAACTATGTAACGGTTTTAGTAATTGACAAATCGGTTTACATCGGACTTCACGTAATATATACATAGGAAAACTAACTCGTTTTTAACGTCCATTTCCCCCGAAACGTCCGTTTAGGCCCTCAAAATCTTGATTAAAAATCCTGACAGCTTACAAAAGCTGTGAATAGTGTTTTCAGCACGTTTTTGACCCAAAGTTCGGTTAACCATAAATCACTCGTTTTAAGTCCGTTTTTCAAGTTCTTTATATCCACGCGAAGGTAATGAAGAGTACTAATATATTTTTAAACTTCGGAGACTTCACAGAAATTTTAAGGCCACTGTTTGGGTCAGTTAAAATTCGGACTGCATGAATATTTTCCGGAAAATTATAGTTTTTAAATCGTAACTTGGAAACCACGTATATTTTTCGTTATAACTCCGTTTTAGTCCGTTCAAAAGGCCACGTTCATAACTAAAAATCTATTTTCTAAAACTTTAATAAAACTTATAAAAATGACTAACTTTTCGGAAAATTATAAATTTCGACAGCGCTTCCGCGCTTATTTTAAAATTACCATTTTTCTACTTGTTTAACCACAACTTCACCACATAAATCCCTTAATCTACTCATCACCAATCCTACTAGAATTAAAATGCTATTCGAACCATAATAGATAAAAAGACCATTTTTGAGGTTTATGTGACTACTTATAACATATAATTAAGCATAAACCACATCAAACCTTTACTAGCAAAAGATCAAAACTTACTTTGATAAACCATTTTTCAAACTACTCATTTTTATAAACTTATAACTAGTACATACTTGTTATAAATATTTATAGAGCACATATGGGTGATAACAATTTGATAAACATGAATAAAAACTACAACTTGAGCAAATATGATCATATGGACTTCATGAAATGTATGAAAAATATATATGAAAAGTAAGAGATGAAGTTTTATGCTTACAAGAGTGTATGATAAAGATGGTGATGTTTGGATGTGATAAGAGCAAGATGAGCACCGAACCCGAATTAAACCCACAATCTACTAATCAAAACACACCCGATAACTAGGACACTACTTGGAAACTTGAAGGTTTTTCTTCCTTGTCCTATGGCTGCCGAAATTTGAGAGAGGAAGAAGAAGAACTTTTTGATCTAGTTTTTGCATTATTGAAAGAATGAGATGCAAAAGTCTTGATATATAATTGACTTGAGATAATGTGTTGAATGAGTGAAAAAGTCTTTGAGTGAAAGACTATATAAGTAAGATCTTGCATATCTTGTAAAAATATTGTAATAAATGATTCATATACATATAATTATTATTAATATGTAAAAGTATAAATATAGTAGAAGTAAAGTTATTTGAGGATAAGTAGTAGCTTGTAGCATTGTTGAGTAATATTAGTAAGTTGTATACACATTTGAATATTTAAGGTAGCTTTAGATAAAATAAATTTCACGGGTCAAGATAAAATATATTGAGGTCATAAAAGTTATAAAAATACATTTCTTGAAAGATTTGAATGAATAATTATTTATCGGGTTGAATTTAAGAAAACCGTCGTAATTTATATAAATATAACAATTTATATACGAAATAGATTTAAAACACTGGGTAAACTAATAATAACATTTTTAAAATCTTAATATGAGTATTAAAATATATTGGAATAATTTTTGGAAGTATCGGGTCAAATGTTCAAAAATAATGTTTACGCGATAACGTTTGTTTAATAAGAAAATAACGTTTAATGAAAAATGCAAAACCATGTACGAATCGTTATGAAATACTGAATGTGGAATATGAGAAATGACCGAAAATTGCGAATTGTGACATGGTTCCTATGTCGGAGACTAGGGAGAGGGTCTCCTTCTTCAATATCAACAATCTCTAAGAGAAAGTCAATAGATTATGTAGGTTCCCCGTGAGAATGAAACAAGCCCTTTAAAGAGGAACTTGAGTAGCTTGGGAAGTTGTAGTGCAGTGCGTCACTGGGCCATGACGTCTTGTCTTCAATACCAGTGTTACCTTAGTAACCACCAGTAGCATATGAATTGAACCCAGTTTCTGTCCTAAGGTTGAATAAATGGAGGGCTATTTCTTTTCACCCTTTTCTCATTAAATTCTTTTTCATTCTTCAACCCCTTCAGTGCTTATCGAGATTTCATTACTAGATCCTTGTTGGGTTTATTCCAGTTCTAGCTCTATCTCAGTCCGCACTCTTCCGATTTCTCACTTTTCTCCTTTTTTCATCATACCTAAGGACTTCTACACTATCTAGTGGATTGTCCCTGGGTAGATCCCTCCAAATCTGGCGGGATCGTAGGAACGAATACCTAACCTAACCATCCTTATATCTCCATGCATAAAGTAAATTTGGTCAGTCCTTTTTGGTATTGTTCTTCTGCCAATGAAACCAATTGAAAACCATTTGAAAATCAATCCAGGTACTTGTCATACAAGATCAAAGCATTTTGTACCTGAATCGTTTTTGATATTTTTAGAAAAAGCTCCCCCTCAACATGTGCATCAAATAGTTGAAATTGTTTTAGCACATGGAGGCAAGAGGACTTTGAAATCTTAGATTAAGAATGAGAAATTCAATATTTGATTAACAATGTTTTTCTAAAGATATCATCATCACTTCCCTTATCAAATCAAGTATTTTGAGGACTTTGTATAAAATACTTATGGGAAGGATGAGGTTTTCTTATGATTGCTCCCCCTCAATATGTGCATCGAGGTTTGAAAGTGTTTTGCACATATTAGAGAGAACCTGCACTTAGAGACAATTCAATCACGTTTCAATTGTTTTTGGTTTGAGATAGATGCTCCCCCTCAACATGTGCATGGAAAAATTGAAATCGTTTGGCACATGTAGGGAGGAGAGCTTGTTAATGTCTTTATAAAACCAGTTATTGAATTATCAGTTTATATCCAATTTAAATCACAAATTCTCCCCCAATCACAATTTTCAAATCCTTTGAGATATGTGATCTCTATTGATTTAAATTGTTTTTGAAGGCTTTTGAGGAGAATTGAGACAAGCTTTTAAAATGTTTAACTGATAAGGATCAAATTCTGAGACTTTAACCTCCAATGATTAAACATGCTTAAGTATCTTATGAAAACACAACGTTAGCCTTGGTCTGGATTCAATTGTATAAAAACATTGTTCTTTTTGATTATCCAAAATTAGACCTTGCTTGATTACGTGTCAATTGTTTGAAAAATAACCTTTTGATTTGATTGAAATCATTCTCCCCCTCAATGAATGACATAAGTTGTTGATTGAGTGTTAGAGAATTTGACAAATGATAAGTTCAGATGATTTTCAAAAATATAGTCCAATTTATTTTCAAAGAAATTTTGTTTTCATTAGATAACAAATATTTTTCAGAAGAATATTTAAAAGGAAAAATATTTGTGATGGAAACATTTGTCTTTTTGGCGACAAACATTTGTATTTAGAATCCGAGCATGAGGATTCATAAATTAATTTAAGCATGGCTCTGTTCTTTCTTTTAAAACTGGTTACTGCCTGGAATGACAATAAACAACCATTTTTCTCCATCCCATTTTTTAAAGGTTTATGTACATTCGACCTTCATCTAAATACCCGTGTCATTCTTTGAGTGACAAAACAAAGTCCGTAGATGTTATCGAAAAACATAAATAGATGGGAAAAATAATATTTTTGGCCTTTTTCAAAGATTTTCTGATTTTTATGGATTTTTGAAATTTTATATTTTTCTATTTTCTTTTTGTTGGTTTTATAATTTTGTATTTTGATTTTTGAATAAATATGTACAAGAGATTGGTGAAGAAAAGCCTTTACTCCCCGTCTTCCTCTTGAAGACGTTTGAGTGTTTCTGGCTGTAGACTCTTAAGTCCAAGTCGTGGAAGAATGAACTCAAAACATTTTCTAGGAAGAGCTTTAGTGAAGATTTCTGCCAGCTGATATTCAGTTCTCACAAAATATAGTTCCACCACACCTTTCTCCACTTGCTCCCTGATGAAGTGATGTCGAATGTCGATATGCTTTGCTCTTGAATGTTGAACGTTGTTGCATGAAAGAGCAATGGCACTCTTGTTATCACAGTAGAGAGGGATTTTGTTGAATTCAAAACCATAGTCAGATAATTGGGATCTCATCCATAGGATTTGAGCACAACAAGATGATATGGCTATGTATTCTGCCTCTGTAGAGGATTTTGAGGTACTCATTTGTTTCTTTGAAGACCAGCTCACAAGCTTATCACCCAAAAACTGAGCACCTCCTGACGTGCTTCTACGTGTATCTTGACACCCTGCATGGTCAGCATCTGCATAGGCTGTTAGTGACATACCGGTGTCCTTCGGGTACCAAAGTACGATGTTGATGGTTCCTTGGAGATACCGAAAGACCCGTTTAACCGCTTCAAGGTGCTTTTTGGTAGGCTTAGCCTGGTATCTAGCACACATGCATACAACGAACATAATGTCTGGTCTACTGGCGGTAAGGTACATCAGGGATCCAGTCATACTACGATATTTAGTTTGGTCAACCATGATCCCTGAAGGGTCCTCATCCAGTTTAGTACGCTCCACCATGGGAGTGTCAACAGGGTCACAAGAATCAAATCCAAATTTCTTTAAGATCTCATTTGGATATTTAGATTGATTGATAAAAATGCCTCCGGGACTTTGTGAAATTTTTAATCCCAAGAAAAATGACATTTGTCCCATCATTGACATTTGAAATTTGGATCCCATTTCCTTAGAAAAACGGTCACATTCATTGGGGTCAGTCGAGGCAAAAATAATATCATCAACATAGATTTGAACATGAATTAAGTGTTTGCCTGACTTTCTGGTGAACAATGTCGGATCAACTGCTCCTTTGATGAATCCATTAGATAGAAGAAACTTTGATAGCATGTCGTACCATGCCCTTGGAGCTTGCTTCAAACCGTAAAGGGCCTTTTTCAAGCGATAGACATGATTAGGATGCTTTGGATTCACAAAACCTTCATGCTGG
This sequence comes from Chrysanthemum seticuspe, assembly GCA_019973895.1. Taxonomy (NCBI): domain Eukaryota; kingdom Viridiplantae; phylum Streptophyta; class Magnoliopsida; order Asterales; family Asteraceae; genus Chrysanthemum; species Chrysanthemum seticuspe. The sequence goes on along the minus strand of BPTQ01000002.1, from coordinate 78,580,963 downwards.
CTGACGTATACAACCTCTTTCAGATCTCCGTTAAGAAAAGCGGTCTTGACATCCATCTGATAGACTACCATATTCTTACTAGCAGCGTTAGCCAAGAAGATTCTGATTGCCTCGATGCGTGCAACTGGATCAAATGATTTTTCAAAGTCAATACCTTCTTCTTGACGATATCCTTTTGCAGCCAGTCGAGCCTTGTTCTTTAGAACATTACCATGCTCATCAAGTTTTACTTTGAAGATCCATTTTAGAGCAATGATCATAGCACAGTCAGGAGCAGGTACTAATTCCCATACATCTAGTCGATCGAACTCATGAATGTCTTTTTGCATGGCATTGAACCAGCTGTCCTCAGTCATGGCTGTTTTAACATCTTTTGGTTCGACCTTAGATAGTACGGAGTTAAAGAAGCACCACAAGGCATCAGTTGCAAGTTGTTTACGAGTGGATACTGGACGAGAAGGGTTCCCAATGATGTTGTCCAATGGATGGTCATGTGTCCATTTTCTAAGGTGCTCGTGTGGTTTTTGTTGAGGGACGAAAGTAGCAGAGTTTGGATCACCTGATGAAGATGGTTCAGGAGCAAATATGTTCTCAAATGGAGCATCTTCTGGAGTGGCAAAGGGGTTATCTCCATCATAGTTGTTAGAAACATTTCCATGATGTACACTCGAGGATTGAGGATTTGATGATGATGATGTGTGATCTGCAGTAGGCGCTTCTTGACTTAGTGACACAAAAACTGAAGGATTATTTACGTTGACTCGGTTAGGAGCCGTCACTGTGGATGGAGTAGACTGATCATTAGCAATAGGTTCATAGTATTCATCAAACATCGGATCAAACAATTTCTTCAAATCATCTTCAGAAGGAGGTACATATGGAACTGCTGGTGAGGGGTTTTGTACAAGAGAAGAACTAATGGGACTATTTAATGAATGTTGAGATGCGGGTCCAGAATTTGATTGTCCTGGAGCCATTTGCCCAGACAGCTTATCGAACGTGACGTGAATAGTTTCCATGATATCTCGATTTCTTTTGTTGTAGATTCGGTAACCCTTCCTGTTTGATGCATAACCCACAAAAACTCCAATGTCCGCCTTAGCTCTTAATTTACCTTAAACTTGAATATCACTTGTTGGATAACACAAAGCACCGAACACACGAAGGAAGGAGAGATCAGGTTTTCGATTGTGGAAAAGTTCGTATGGAGTTTTTCCCTGACTAGTGTGTATAAGGGAACGATTTTGGGTATAGCAAGCAGTGGCAATGGCTTCAGCCCAGAGAAACATTGGAACCTTTGAGTAAATTATCATAGTTCTTGCAGCTTCCACAAGAGTTCGATTCCGTCTTTCAACTACACCGTTCTGTTGAGGAGTTCGTGGAACACTTCTTTGATGGCTGATTTTAATGCTTTCATAAAACTGACTTAGTTCTTTGTTAACAAACTCAGTTCCATTGTTTGTTCAGATGATTCTAACAGTCTTGTTAAGTAGAACCTGCAGCTGTTTGATAAGTTTAATGATGACATCTGGAGTTTCATTCTTTGTCCTCCAAAACTTAACCCAAGTGAATCGAGAGTAGTCATCGAAAAAAACTAACACATTTCTTCCCATTAATTGTTTGAACTCTCATGGGTCAGCACAAATCCATATGAAGGGTGAGAAGAACTTCCATAACTGAGTTTTCAGGTTTGGGTTTGTGGGCATATTTCTTGCTTTTTCCCAATTCGCATGCTGAACAAAGATGATCCTTTTCATACTTTAATCTGGGTAAGCCTCTTACTAGGTCCTTTCTGGAGAGATCACTTATGGTGCCGAAGTTCAAGTGATTGAGACGACGATGCCATAACAATGACTTTTTTTTCGAAGCCTTTGACAACAAGCAGATTGGAGAAGACTTCATCATGTCTTCGATAGAAATGGTGTATAAGTTTGTACCACGTGTTCCTCTTAAAAGTTCCACACCATCAAGTTCTCTAACGAAGCAAGTATGTTTTCTAAAGGCCACTTCTAGATCAGAATAACAGAATTGACCAACAGAAAACAAATTATGACCAAGACCTTCAACATAATATACCCGGGAAATTATACTATCACCAACCACATTATCTCCATAACCCATAATTGCCCCAAAATGGTCATTTCCGAATATAACATTCCGATAAATTTACTCGCGAAGTTCATGAGCTGCGAGCGATCTCCAGTCATATGCTTGGAACAACCTGAGTCCAGGTACCATCGAACGATTTGAACGACCTGCAGTTGAACACAGACAAGAATGGATGACTGGACAATTGGGATCCCCATGCATGAATGGGTTCCACTTGGTTTGTAAAAGTGATTGGAGCACCCACATCAGAAGTAGAAACAATTATATCATTAGAGGTAGATGCCGGGCTAGTAGTAACAGTAGATCTATTTAAAGTATGTTCACTTCTTACAGGTATAGTTTTACCAGTAGGCATCCATTTCCTAATGGGCATTGATCTAGATAATTTAGGGCACAAATCATTAAGATTTAATTTACGGCCAGTAGATATCCATTGATAACCTACATTACTAAATTTTCTTCCTGTTGGTTTCCAATGTTTTCTAGCCTTCTTCCACCTTGGCTTTCTGACCTTCTTATCCTGTTTTCTAGTGTTAACATTCTTTACCGGAGATTTGACAACATTACTCAAATCATTCACAACACATTCATGATTAATACCAGAAATCAAGCATTCATTACATGTTTTGCAAGTAGTAGCATAATTCGGATTAATTACAGTACGCTTATAGCTAATACTAGAATCAACACGATTCGTCTTATTCAACACAAACTTATTATTCCTAGGGTGGTCTTCTTCTTTCTTCCATTGATCACTTATAGCTTGCGAGGTCCTATCTTGCTTTGTATTGCCTGGAGGCTTTGACCCGCTTGCTTTTGTATCACTGATTACTCCTATAGAGGGAATGATGGGAACATTAGTTGGTTTTGCTACTTTTTGCATTCTTGATCTAGAAGTGCTGGGATCTGAAGTACTTGCAGGCACATTGATTCGTCTCGATTGTAGTAGGCTTAGGGGTATTTGTGTATGGATAAAACCTCAATATCGATATCAAAAATAATCACGAAGATAGATTCAAAATTCCTTTAGGAAAAAGAATATTAAATCAAATCCCGTGTGTGATCGTTGATACGGATTAGTCAACCCGAATCGTTTCCCAACGAGGCGTGAATTGCCAACGTCGTTTTTGGTTTGGAATTTAATGCTCGATGTTTTGGATTAATGATTTTGATTTTAAAAACTACGGGAATTGGGAAAGTAATTAAGGGAATCTAATATACGGGAAATCCTAAGTGCGAGAATAACTAAAACGTAATAAACGAAACGTAATAAAATGCAACTACGTCTAATCTATATTCTAAAAATAACCTAAAATTATTTTTACTCTAAAAATGTAATTAGAAAACTATTTATGAATTAAAACTATTTTTTAAAGATTTTTCTGGAATTTATTCAAATTAAAAACTATTTTTTAACTTTTAAAACTAATTTAAAATACTAAAAATTATGAAAATTGAGGGGAAAATTATGAAACTATTTTTATAAAATCTAAAATAACTAAAGAGAATTTTCAAAACTAAGTTTATATTTTTCTGATTAATTTTCTATTTTCTACGAATTTAAAACTATTTAAATCTAATTAAATGGCTAAAAATTACAAAATAAGCTAGGAAAAATCTAGAAAAATTATTTTTTTTCTTTTTGTATTTATCTTAATCTATGAAAATTGAAAATATATTTTTTTGAAGTTTTTCTGATTTATTTGCAATAAAAGCTATTTAAAAAGTACTAAAAACTGTTTTAAAATAGGAAAAATACTAAACAGTGATGAAAAATTATGAAAAATTCAATAAAAGTCTAAAATATTATTCTAATTGTATGAAAAATGTAAAAACTATGGCTTATGTGTAAGATTTAAAAGCTGTAGTGTAAACTGGATTCAAATAAGCTATTAAGAATAAGCTAATAAGCACAATAAGGCACCAATAGATTACAGAAGCTAGATTATACTAAAATTAACTAATATCAACTAACTCCAGCTAATCCTAACACCTAATGAACTGGTCTCAATGATTCAACTTCTAAAAATGCTCTTGGCCAAACAACCCTAACCCCTATCTTTAAGCTGTTGCACAGGCTTATACAATAAGCTAATGTGTAAACCAGATCTGTGGTCCTCAAGACCACCAACCAAAGAGTAATTATACCAAATTTCAGATCAAGACAAGCTTAAATGAAGCTAATACAAAGCCTAGAAAGTTTGATGAAAACTGGTTTTGACAATAATTGACTTTTTATGACAGATGTGCAAAATTGACTAAACTCAGATTTGATTCCAAATGATGAACTGATTTTGATGTTATTAGCTAAAACAAAGTTATCTCAAGCAACTCTAATGATATCTGAACCTAAATCAAGCTTTTGATTTTCAAAATTCCAACAGATATGTAAACTAGAACTGATTTAAGACGATTTTGACTTTAAATGAAATAGAGTGCAATTAGTTGACTGATTTGAGTCTAATTCACCTAAATAAGGCTTAAGCAACTGAGCTTAATCACTGATCTAACCTTAAACACAGTATAAAAAGCAGATCCAAACACCACTTTCTAATTGATTTTGTGAATTAAAAACAGATTATCACTAGACTAATCTAAACTAACATTAAATAAAGATCAACTAATACTAATTATAACTAAACTACTCAGATTCAAACAACAGATTCAGAGAATAGTGTATAGAAACAGATTTCATCACTTACAAGAGGTCCTGTCACAATGACATGTAAATCAGCAAGTAACACTATCCTAAACCCATAACCTCTCCAAATCCAACTCTTCATCAACCCAATTCTAACCCCATTCAGCAAATCAAACCAGATATCTAAACCATTTCAGCTTCCATTTGATTACAGTTGACTTTTGTTGACTGGATATGAGATTTGAGTAAATTGAATTTAAAGCAGAAATAAACTCACTAGAAGCTATATAAAGCTTTTTATGAGCTTATGTAAACAGTAGCTAAGCTTAATGGAAGCTTATAAGAAGAATTGAAATATTTTTTTATTTTTCAATTATTTATTTCTGATTTTTTTGTATTTTTTAGTTAAGGAAGAAATAAGCTGAAAACAGATTTGGATTAATGAAATAAGCTTTAGACAATAGTAATAAACAGATTAGGATCATAAACATCTAATTAAAAACTTGAGAAATTAACACTGAATTATATTAATAAGAACTTGAAATACAAGAGTGAATTACATAAACTGAAAATTAAAACTTAAAACTGATTACAAAATGATATTAAGCTACTGAAAAATAAGAAAGAAGAAAGATGGTTTCCAACTCGTGAATGAAGGGTCCTTATATACTTGAGCTTTAGGTCTTGAGAAGGATCTGGAAGCTGATAGTGTGCTTTCTCTGAGTGTTTACAACCATAGGATCATTTCCCACCTCATCAAATTAATCTTAGCCCTTGGATTGTTGCTTCCACGTTTCATCCACCAATGAGAGAGCAGGGATTGGCATTGTATCACACGGATAGATGACATGGCACTGGCACATGTCAGGGTGTGTCAGAAAGTATGAGAATGCCCCTTTAATTGTACTAATTTGGCTTAATTGACCGAAGGGTATTTTAGGGTTCTTCGTTCCTGGGTTTGGGTGAAATTGGGGTTGAGTTTTGGCGTGTGGCATTTTTATATTGTTTTTCGATTTGTTTGACCGGTTTATGGGTTGGTTTGACCAGGTCCAAGGTGTATACGGGTTGTGGGTAAAATATTAAACCGGGTTGGGATGGTGGACCGGGTGTGTTATGGATTGGGCCGGGTAGTTTACTTGGGCCAAGGATATTAGTTTAGATTTAGGACTAATGTTTGATCCATGAATACAATAAGGACTATTTGTGTCAAATCTGAAATTCCAAGGACCAATCTTGTGTATTCTGAAAATATCTTCCAAGGGCTAAATTTGTAAATCTCAAATAATCCAAGGGCTGAATTTGCAACTTTTGAAACTTCAGGGGTCATTCTTGCCAAAAGCTCAAAGATGAGGGACTGATTCTGACGATTCTTCAAACTTGATTATAACTATCAAAAATCATCCTCAAAGAGTAGAAATCTCCTCAGAAGCATAAGTTTGATCTTCCGGCTCAGCTTAAACTCTCTTAATCTCTCGTGCTCGGATTTTCGTCTGTTTTGGCTTCTTTTTGTGTGTTTTGACATATCCGTACCTGCACAAACACAAACTCAAGAAAACAACAGATATTAGCAATAAACGGCTCTTTCTTGGTTATTTTGGGTTATATTTGATAAAGAAATGATATGTGTTTTTTTGCACATATCAAAATACCCCAGACGAGACCATTGTCGTGTCCTCACGCAATGCAATCAACTCACGCTTCTAAAACCTAGGATTTCAATCTCTTTCTACTAAACCTATGAAGAAGTAGCAAAGATTCCTCAAAAGAGATTAAGAACCCTTAATTCTAAAAACGCCCTGTTTACCTTTTATATTTCACATATAGATATTATGATTAAGCACATTCTGATTATGAGTGACGGTTTGTTAAACTTTCATGTCGATCAATAACTCCAACATTTTTCAAACGACACGTTAGGATCACGGAGTAGGAAACACAACACAGCGTGAAGTGACCATACGGATAGAATACATCGTCCCTGATTTTTCACAAGTCCCCAAACTAAGCGTAAAATCGAAATCATTGTTAAGTATGATTCTAGATGCTAACACTACCCATGGAAGTTACTTGTGTAATTACCTTTTGCTCCCATTTTCCTATTTTCCTCTATATTTTTTTATTTTTGTTGAGAATTGAATTTCTTCAAATTTCTCGTTTCGATAGTTTTTATTCCGATAAAGATACAAAGCTAAGTCGATAATTAGTTATCCATCTTCTCTCAAGAACCATTGTCCCAAAAATGAGGTCCACATCAAGGAATTTTTATTCACTTATATTCTTGATTTTTTCATTTTTCATTTTTTTTTTTTCATCATCATCATTTTTTTTTTTTTTTTTCACTTATACTTTTACTTATATGAGCTATGAACTACGGAGCTTCACGGGGTAATTCCAAGACTATAGGCTTCATGAAATGAGGATCCCAGTTGGTTAGACCAAAAACCTCACCCAATCCTGGCTAAAGATCCAAGGGTCCGATCTCGACACTGCAGCTCATAACATTATTTATTACTTTTCACTTATTACTTATTGCTTATTTATTTCTTTATTACGGATCCTTGATGTGTACCCAATTTTTAAAACAAAGATTCTTTTAAAAAGATAAAGAACTAACTATCGCCAAAAACTCAACATCTCAAATTATTGTTTAACAAATATGGGGTGAAACAATTTTGTGGGAACAAAAAGCCATAAGTACCTTCGATGGGCTCTAAAGAGAACCAAATACTCCACGCTTAGCATCTAAACTCATAAGTAACTCTATCATTTCTCGATCTCCGCAAATTTAAAATCCCAAATAATGAGATCCGCGGATGCTTAGCCGATAATTTTTTTGATTACCTATGGTTAAGGGAACAAGCTAGGGCTCAACACGCCCGGTCAAGTCAAAATTCTATTCCTACTCTCACCAGCGGAAAGTCAACAAGGTGTCAAAACATATATTAACTTAGCAATTGCTTCGTCAAATAATCTCAAGTCTCGCATTTTTAAAGTCACTTATTAGAAACTAGCAAATTCTTGTTTAAACTTCGCATATTTAAAATCACTTAGGGAGACTTGCAAATTCTTGGCCTTGTGAGCTAGAATCGCATTTTATAGCCTCTTTTCTAAGAAATTAGCAAAGGCTATTTCAAGAAAAACGCATATTTAAAGTAACTTTTAAGAGACTAGCAAGAACTTTTCGATCATAAAACTAACAAAAGCTTACGAAAAATTTTAAAATTTCTCATTTTTAGCACAATTTTTCATTTTCTAAGGAAAAACGGGGTTGCGAGAGTTCACGACAAAAATAAACAAGTGCGGTCAAATCAAATCGAAGATTACCCTACCCCAGACTAAAACGAAACATTGTCCTCAATGTTTAAAGCAAGGGTAAGAACGAAAATCTAAAAGCTGTTTATTAAGTTTGCTAAAAGATAAACGTTAGTCGATAAGATTTTGGATATCGGATTTCCATAAGCATCGATCATGAAACTCGAGAGTAGAAAAGACAAACTTCGAGCACGAGAGTCTTCATATCGGGACAATTCTAGACAAAACATCACAAACAACCAAACACGAGAAATCGAAGTGGCTAACCCCTTCACGTCACTTATTAGAAAATAGAAAGAAGATAGAGATAAGCATGGGGTGCCTCCCACGAAGCGCTACTGTTTTTGGTCACCGAGTCGCTAGCTTGACTCGATCCCCGAATTTAGTTGTCCTTAGGGAAAGTTTGGAGATCCGGGACAACCATAGATGGAATGTCCCCTCCAAAATAATGTTTCACACGATGACCATTCACCTTGAAATTTGGGCCATCGGGCTGAGAAAGCTCTACCGTTCCATACGGGAAAACCTGAGCAACGGTGAATGGTCCGGACCAACGGGTTTTGAGTTTGCCCGAGAATATCTTCAAGCGAGAGTTAAAGAGGAGAACTTGATCACCAACATTGAAAACGCGGTTTTTGATTTTAGCATCATGAATCCTCTTAGTCTTCTCTTTGAAAATCAAAGAATTCTCGTAAGCCTGATCCCTAAGCTCATTTAATTCATTCAATTGAACTTTTCGGTGATCACCCGCGGTCTTAAGATCAAAGTTTGCATGTTTCAAGGCCCAGAATGCCTTATGCTCGAGCTCGATGGGCAAGTGACAAGCTTTTCCATACACCAACTTAAATGGGGTGCACCCGATGGGTGTCTTGTAAGCGGTGCGGAAAGCCCATAATGCATCATCTAACTTATCGGCCCATGAAGCTCGATTTTCTCCTACAGTCCTTTCTAAGATCCTTTTCAAACCACGATTCGAGACCTCAACTTGTCCACTCGTTTTCGGGTGATACGCGGTAGAAAGACGATGGGTAACTCCATATTTAGCCATAACTTTAGCAAATTGTTCATTACAGAAATGGGTACCGCGATCACTGATGATAGCACGAGGTGCTCCGAATCGGGAAAACAAATTCTTCAAGAACTTAACAACCACTCGGGCGTCATTGGTGGGGAGCGCCTTCGCTTCAACCCATTTAGACAAGTAGTCGACGGCCACGAGGATATACTTATTACCCCTAGATGATGGAAATGGTCCCATAAAATCGATGCCCCACACGTCAAAAATCTCACAAACTTGAATAGCATTTTGTGGCATTTCATCCTTTTGCGAAATTTTCCCTTGACGTTGGCAAGAATCACAAGATTTAACTAAATCATGAGCATCTCGATATATGGTAGGCCAATAAAATCCGGAATCAAAAACCTTCTTAGCGGTGTAGCTTGCACCATGATGGCCACCAGTGGGTCCGTTATGGCAAGCATTGAGAATATCAAGGGCCTCTTGGCCATGAACACACCGCCGGATTACTTGATCCGCACAAATCTTAAACAAGTAAGGGTCGTCCCAGAAATAATGCTTAACATCTTTGAAAAACTTTTTCTTTTGTTGGGACGACATCCCTTTCACGATGAAATTGCCCGCATGGTAATTTGCAAGTCGGTAAACCATGGGGTGTTCGGGTCTTTCTTAGCAATCATCCCAAGTGTCTCAAGAGGAAATGTTTCCGTGATCTCCTTTTTCTCGAGCACACTTTGATGAGGATTCTCAAGTCTAGAAAGGTGATCGGCAGCAAGGTTCTCCGCTCCTTTTTTGTCAAGAATAGTAACATCAAATTCTTGAAGGAGGAGAACCCACCGAAGTAATCGTGGCTTAGCATCTTGCTTTGCCAAAAGATACTTAAGGGCAGAATGGTCGGTATACACTATGGTCTTTGACAAGACAAGGTAGGGTCGAAATTTCTCGAAAGCATAAACAACGGCCAATAATTCCTTTTCAGTAGTCGTGTAATTGTGTTGGGCCTCAGACAATGTCTTACTCGCATAGTGTATGGGTTGAAAATGTTTTGATTTACGTTGCCCCAAGACCGCCCCAATTGCATAATCACTTGCATCACACATAAGCTCAAAGGGCAAATCCCAGTCGGGGGCAACTAAGATCGGAGCCTCAGTTAATTTCTTTTTGAGAAAATTAAACGCTTCAACGCATTCATCGGTGAAGATAAAAGGAGCATCCTTTCCAAGGAGATGGGTCAGAGGGCGGGCTATCTTAGAGAAATCTTGGATGAAACGGCGATAGAAACTGGCATGACCCAAAAAACTCCGAATACCTTTGACGGTAGTGGGATGAGGGAGTTTAGCTATAACGTCGACTTTAGCTCGGTCGACCTCAATCCCTGATTTTGAAATTTTATGGCCGAGGACAATGCCCTCTCGAACCATGAAATGGCACTTCTCCCAATTCAAGACCAAATTGGTGTCTTCACACCTTTTGAGCATGTGGTCTAGATGAGAGAGGCAAGAAGTGAAAGAATCTCCATAAACCGAGAAATCATCCATAAAAACTTCCATAGACTTCTCGATCATGTCATGAAAAATAGCCATCATGCACCTTTGGAACGTTCCGGGAGCATTGCATAAACCAAATGGCATTCGTCGGTAAGCAAACGTTCCATAAGGGCACGTGAAAGTCGTTTTCTCTTGATCATGCGGATCGATCGGAATTTGAAAGTAACCAGAAAAACCATCGAGAAAGCAATAGAACTCATTACCCGCTAAACGTTCGAGCATCTGATCCATAAATGGTAGTGGGAAATGGTCCTTTCGTGTAGCATCATTCAACTTTCGATAATCAATACACACCCTCCATCCGGTGACGAGGCGTGTGGAAATCAATTCGTTATCTTCATTAGCAACGACGGTCATCCCTCCCTTCTTTTGGACACAATGGACAGGGCTAACCCATGAGCTATCAGAGATTGGATAAATGATTCCGGCGTCGAGGAGTTTCAGAACTTCCTTTTTGATAACCTCATGAATTTTTGGATTAACCCTACGTTGTTGTTGAATAACGGGTTTACAATCGTCTTCCATTAAGATCTTGTGAGTACAAAAACGAGGATTTATACCCTTAATGTCGGAAATTTGCCAAGCGATGGCACTCTTATGTTTTCGAAGAATATCCAAAAGTGCGGTTTTCTCCTCATCTTTTAAGTTTTTAGCAATGATGACGGGAAATTTGTTCGGTTCTTCAAGAAAAGCGTATTCAAGATGAGGAGGTAAATCCTTGAGCTCGGGCTCCGGAGGATTTTCATTAGACGTTTGTACGGATTTGATTTCTTCAATCGTGATCTCTTTCGGAGGGAGTGACGGTAATGGATCTTCATTTAACAATTGCTCAAGATAAAGGATATCTCCCTCCGAATCATAAACACCATCATCAATTCCCGGTGGAATTGATTCATCATAAGCAAGAAACTCATCGATCTCTTCCAAAAAGAAGTCACCTCCCTCAAATGGAGTGAGAGAGGGGGAAGAATCGGCAATTATAGGCTCAGAAGATGGTTCAACATTTTCAGAAAGAATGGTGGGATTGCCACCCATAAAATCAAGAAGCTTTTGAGCATACTCCTCCGTAGCAATATCGAGAACGTCGATTCGATTAATAGAAGCATCATCATAGTTGGAGGAGTATCTCGAAGGATGGTTAATATTAAACGAGACGGTTTCCTTGTTAGATCGTAAAGTGATTTCTCCTTCATAAACATCAATCATCGCACGACCCGTTCTTAAGAAAGGTCTCCCGAGAATAAGAGGCACTCGGGAATCAGCATCAAAATCAACGACAACGAAGTCTGCGGGAAAATGAAGTGGTCCTACTTTCACATAGACGTCCTCGGCGATTCCTCTCGGAATAGAGGTTGAACGGTCCGCGAGTTCAAGAGTCATCTTAGTAGGAGTGAGATCCGGGAGAGAAAGCTTGTTATAAATCGAAAGAGGCATTAAGTTAATACTCGCACCAAGATCGGCCAAGGCGGAGCATTTCACTATTCCCGGAAACTCACAAGGTATAAGAAATTTGCCGGGGTCTCCTAACTTTTCGGGAAGTTTCTTGAGGAGCACCGCTGAGCAATTCTCATTCAACGGTGTTTTCGCTATTTCGGCCAACTTTTCTTTATTACTCACTAAATTTTTGATCATAGCAGCAAATTTCGGCATGAGAAGTAAAGCGTCGGTGAAACTGATGTTAAAATTCAAGGATTGAACGATTTCAACAAATTTCTCCATTTGGTTTTCGGTTTTGTCACGAAGCTTTTGATCATGAAGTCTAGAAGGATAAGGAAGTGAAGGTTTAAGAGTAGTCTTCGGAACATCGGGTTCCGGAATCGGAGGCTGAACGACCGGAGGTGGGACGGGTGTGGGTTGCACATTTTCTTCAATAACCTCGGTGTCTCGTTCCTCCTCCCTCACCAGCGGAGTAGGAAACGAGGGTCCATCATAAGCCTTACCACTCCGTGTGGTTATAGCTTTTAATTCACCCTTTGGGTTGGGAATGGTATCACTTGGAAGAGAGCCCGAAGTTGAGGGTTGACTTATCTTACACAAAACAGCATTCAACATGTTTTCGAGTTTATTCTGTGAAGCATCCAATTTGTTGTTCTGAAGTCGAATCTCATTCCTAAACTCATTGCTTTGTCTAGTTAATGAAGATTGAAACTCGTTTCTCAAACTTGAAATCTGATTTTGCATAGTGTGGATGGTAGCATTGTTGTGTTGAACGTAAGTTGTGAATTCATTTGAAGGCAAAGGTGAAGCTTGATAGCTTGGATTTTGATATCCTTGATTGTAGTTAACTCCTTGGTTCGGGTATTGATTTGTTGGGGCTTTGAATTGGTTTTGAACATTTGGTCCACGAACTTGATTCTGATTAAAGCGAGTTTGATTGTTCGATTGAGAAAATCCCGGAGGTCCCATTTGATTACTAACACGAGGATTCGGTTCAACTTGAGGACGGTATTGGTTACCTCCGGTTACGGCATTAGCCTCGAAAGGATTTCCATCGGTGGCGGTACAATTGTAGTAGGCATGCGGGCCACCACAAGTAGTACAAGTCGTTTCCACCGCTTTGACTTGAGCGGGTGGAGAAGAATTAACCTTAGCCGTCTTAATCTTAACCAAAGCCTGTATCATATCCAAAAGCTTTTCAATCTTAGCATCGGTGCTAGATGTATTTTCGTAAGACGAGGACGATGGTGTAGTACTCACTCGGGCAGCAACCGATTTGCTACGTGAGGTACGAACTTTAGATTTGTTCTCAATAATCGATAAGGCATCTCTCGTTGACCGGGTCAACAAATTACCACCCGCGGCGGCATTGAGAGAGTCTTGATCAGTCTCATTCAAACCGTTATAAAACGTATCAAGTTGGTGCAACTCAGAAAAACCATGATGGGGACATTGCCTAAGCAAATCTTTGAATCGGTCCCATGCCTCACTAAATGATTCATCAAATCTTTGTGTAAATTTTGTTATTTCATTTTTTAAGCTTGTTGTTTTAGACGGTGGGAAGAATTCGTTCACGAATTTTGACACTAAATTCTCCCATGTGGTTATCGATCGAGGGGGTAGTTTTTCGAGCCAAATCCGGGCGGCCCCCTCGAGTGAAAATGGGAAGAGTAGTAGCTTGATAGCCTCTTCCGGAACGTTACGGTACTTGATCGTAGACGTGAGCTTGTTAAACCGTCGGATATGAGAGTGAGGATCGTCTCTCTCAAATCCGTAAAATTGGCTCGATGATACCAAGTTGATCAAGCCATGTTTAAGCTCAAAGTTATCGGCAACGATTGCCGGGACGACGATGGCTTCTCCATAACCCTCGGTGGGTGCCTGGAGTTGCTCTAGCATGGATCGGTTGTCCTCCGCCATTTCGATGATGGGCGGAGTCTGATTAGTTCGAATCTCGGGTTCGACTAATGGAGCACGTCTATTTCGCCTTCTCGGAATTGTAGCGGTTTCACGTATCGGTCTGTAGTTATTAGAATGAGTGCGCATGCACTTTCAAAAACCAAGGCAATTAAAAGAGAACGGTATTCGAAAACACAGTGAACTTAACCAATAATCCCAAGTGAATAAATCACCTCTATAAGACAAACGCACAAGCGAGCGGAGAAGCTTTGTAGGTCAGCGCGAAGCTTATTAAAAACCTGCTTCTTTTCAGCCGCAATTTAATGTCAGGCCGTCCTTATACCCACCACACAGTTTGTTTATCCGATAGAAATAAATCAATTCACAAGCGACACAAAGGCAAGTTTTTGAACTTATTAATGATAACACCTCCGTTGAGAATGTTATATAATTGGTGTCTTCTATTTATTAGCAAAAAAAACACAAGAGAAAATCTTTTTGTATTTTTAATATGATATATATATATACAAAAGAAAAAGAAAATATTTTTTACTTTTTTTTTTATTTTTAGAAAAATAGTAACTTCACGAAGAAGGATCTCGAGTCACTAATCGTCAAACCTCTAACGATATTGTCGTGACACAACCTCCCCGGCAGCGGCGCCAAAATTTGATTCGTCTCGATTGTAGTAGGCTTAGGGGTATTTGTGTATGGATAAAACCTCAATATCGATATCAAAAATAATCACGAAGATAGATTCAAAATTCCTTTAGGAAAAAGAATATTAAATCAAATCCCGTGTGTGATCGTTGATACGGATTAGTCAACCCGAATTGTTTCCCAACGAGGCGTGAATTGCCAACGTCGTTTTTGGTTTGGAATTTAATGCTCAATGTTTTGGATTAATGATTTTGATTTTAAAAACTACGGGAATTGGGAAAGTAATTAAGGGAATCTAATATACGGGAAATCCTAAGTGCGAGAATAACTAAAACGTAATAAACGAAACGTAATAAAATGCAACTACGTCTAATCTATATTCTAAAAATAACCTAAAATTATTTTTACTCTAAAAATGTAATTAGAAAACTATTTATGAATTAAAACTATTTTTTTAAGATTTTTCTGGAATTTATTCAAATTAAAAACTATTTTTTAACTTTTAAAACTAATTTAAAATACTAAAAATTATGAAAATTGAGGGGAAAATTATGAAACTATTTTTATAAAATCTAAAATAACTAAAGAGAATTTTCAAAACTAAGTTTATATTTTTCTGATTAATTTTCTATTTTCTACGAATTTAAAACTATTTAAATCTAATTAAATGGCTAAAAATTACAAAATAAGCTAGGAAAAATCTAGAAAAATTATTTTTTTTTCTTTTTGTATTTATCTTAATCTATGAAAATTGAAAATATAGTTTTTTGAAGTTTTTATGATTTATTTGCAATAAAAGCTATTTAAAAAGTACTAAAAACTGTTTTAAAATAGGAAAAATACTAAACAGTGATGAAAAATTATGAAAAATTCAATAAAAGTCTAAAATATTATTCTAATTGTATGAAAAATGTAAAAACTATGGCTTATGTGTAAGATTTAAAAGCTGTAGTGTAAACTGGATTCAAATAAGCTATTAAGAATAAGCTAATAAGCACAATAAGGCACCAATAGATTACAGAAGCTAGATTATAATAAAATTAACTAATATCAACTAACTCCAGCTAATCCTAACCCCTAATGAACTGGTCTCAATGATTCAACTTATAAAATGCTCTTGGCCAAACAACCCTAACCCCTATCTTTAAGCTGTTGCACATGCTTATACAATAAGCTAATGTGTAAACCAGATCTGTGGTCCTCAAGACCACCAACCAAAGAGTAATTATACCAAATTTCAGATCAAGACAAGCTTAAATGAAGCTAATACAAAGCCTAGAAAGTTTGATGAAAACTGGTTTTGACAATAATTGACTTTTTATGACAGATGTGCAAAATTGACTAAACTTAGATTTGATTCCAAATGATGAACTGATTTTGATGTTATTAGCTAAAACAAAGTTATCTCAAGCAACTCTAATGATATCTGAACCTAAATCAAGCTTTTGATTTTCAAAATTCCAACAGATATGTAAACTAGAACTGATTTAAGACGATTTTGACTTTAAATGAAATAGAGTGCAATTAGTTGACTGATTTGAGTCTAATTCACCTAAATAAGGCTTAAGCAACTGAGCTTAATCACTGATCTAACCTTAAACACAGTATAAAAAGCAGATCCAAACACCACTTTCTAATTGATTTTGTGAATTAAAAACAGATTATCACTAGACTAATCTAAACTAACATTAAATAAAGATCAACTAATACTAATTATAACTAAACTACTCAGATTCAAACAACAGATTCAGAGAATAGTGTATAGAAACAGATTTCATCACTTACAAGAGGTCCTGTCACAATGACATGTAAATCAGCAAGTAACACTATCCTAAACCCATAACCTCTCCAAATCCAACTCTTCATCAACCCAATTCTAACCCCATTCAGCAAATCAAACCAGATATCTAAACCATTTCAGCTTCCATTTGATTACAGTTGACTTTTGTTGACTGGATATGAGATTTGAGTAAATTGAATTTAAAGCAGAAATAAACTCACTAGAAGCTATATAAAGCTTTTTATGAGCTTATGTAAACAGTAGCTAAGCTTAATGGAAGCTTATAAGAAGAATTGAAATATTTTTTTATTTTTCAATTATTTATTTCTGATTTTTTTGTATTTTTTAGTTAAGGAAGAAATAAGCTGAAAACAGATTTGGATTAATGAAATAAGCTTTAGACAATAGTAATAAATAGATTAGGATCATAAACATCTAATTAAAAACTTGAGAAATTAACACTGAATTATATTAATAAGAACTTGAAATACAAGAGTGAATTACATAAACTGAAAATTAAAACTTAAAACTGATTACAAAATGATATTAAGCTACTGAAAAATAAGAAAGAAGAAAGATGGTTTCCAACTCGTGAATGAAGGGTCCTTATATACTTGAGCTTTAGGTCTTGAGAAGGATCTGGCAGCTGATAGTGTGCTTTCTCTGAGTGTTTACAACCATAGGATCATTTCCCACCTCATCAAATTAATCTTAGCCCTTGGATTGTTGCTTCCACGTTTCATCCACCAATGAGAGAGCAGGGATTGGCATTGTATCACACGGATAGATGACATGGCACTGGCACATGTCAGGGTGTGTCAGAAAGTACGAGAATGCCCCTTTAACTGTACTAATTTGGCTTAATTGACCGAAGGGTATTTTAGGGTTCTTCGTTCCTGGGTTTGGGTGAAATTGGGGTTGAGTTTTGGCGCGTGGCATTTTTATATTGTTTTTCGATTTGTTTGACCGGTTTATGGGTTGGTTTGACCAGGTCCAAGGTGTATACGGGTTGTGGGTAAAATATTAAACCGGGTTGGGATGGTGGACCGGGTGTGTTATGGATTGGGCCGGGTAGTTTACTTGGGCCAAGGATATTAGTTTAGATTTAGGACTAATGTTTGATCCATGAATACAATAAGGACTATTTGTGTCAAATCTGAAATTCCAAGGACCAATCTTGTGTATTCTGAAAATATCTTCCAAGGGCTAAATTTGTAAATCTCAAATAATCCAAGGGCTGAATTTGCAACTTTTGAAACTTCAGGGGTCATTCTTGCCAAAAGCTCAAAGATGAGGGACTGATTCTGACGATTCTTCAAACTTGATTATAACTATCAAAAATCATCCTCAAAGAGTAGAAATCTCCTCAGAAGCATAATTTTGATCTTCCGGCTCAACTTAAACTCTCTTAATCTCTCGTGCTCGGATTTTCGTCTGTTTTGGCTTCTTTTTGTGTGTTTTGACATATCCGTACCTGCACAAACACAAACTCAAGAAAACAACAGATATTAGAAATAAACGGCTCTTTCTTGGTTATTTTGGGTTATATTTGATAAAGAAATGATATGTGTTTTTTTGCACATATCACACATCAAAGTTCAAATGCTTGACTTTCGGCACAGAACAAGGCATATCATGGGTTGCATGCTTAACACTAGGCATAGAGCAGGGCATAACGACTTTATCTTTCTTACAAAAGGATTTAGGGCATGTTGCTCTTAAGCATTCTAAAAGTTCCTGAGATCGTTTGGCATATAAGCATGCATACCTAACTTCACTATCAAGTGGTTTATTTATGCTATCCTCTTCGATAATCTCGTGGAGACATTCTAGACTATCCTTAAGGCACGGAAAATATTCTTGAAACACAAGTTCGTTATTTCTAAGATGTGGAGGAATATATTTTACAGTCACATCATACTTAGAATCTGCAGATGCCTTTGATACAACATTCTCATCACAGACAAGTGGCATTTTCCCTTTTACCTGACTCTTCAGATTCTCAATTTCCTTTTGTACAGAAGTTTTTTTTTCATTGTTCTTGTCATGAGTGACTTTCATTGAATCATATAACTCTTTGAAGTGTCGTTTAACCTTTTCATTTTCTTCTAGAAAACTCTCATTTTCTTGTTGTAATACATTAATGATGTTTTGAACATGAAAGTTTTGAGAATACTAAGAATCTAAAGGAGGAGGCATTTGGGAGCCATTCACATTGTTTTTTTCACCCTTTAATTGTGAGATTTGGGTTTTCAATCTTCTGATCGTGTTACAGTGAGCTCGAATATGTTCGTCACGTTTGCTTATTTCAAAAATTGCATCAAACTCAGGAACATCCGAGGATGTCTTGATGTTTGAGGTTTTAACATTTTCTTTGAGATGTTGATATTTTAGTTGCAAATCAAAATGTTCAACTTCCAGCTTAGAATAATGTTTTACCAAATTATCATGATCATCCTGTTCTATTTTCTCATGTAGTTTTGAATTTGTGTTTTCAAGCTCATTGACATGATCATGGGAAACTTTAAGAGCAACAGATAATTCATGAAATTGAGAAGCAGTAATAGAATAATTTGTGACAGTATAAAACACATCTTGAGCAACACAACTAGAGATCAAGTTCTCATTTAAGATGTGAAAATTCTTTCTTTCAATTTCATTACATTTGAGTTCACGTTCATAATCATTTACTTCAATTTCCATTTCATTAAACACTCTTTTCATGTCCTTAACCTCAGTGTCAATTGCCTTTTGAAGAGACTCAAATTGATCTTTTAATTGTTTAAAGAAAGACATGACTTCAGTTAAATAACACTCTTTTGTTTGTTCAAAACCCCTTTCCCCTTCAGTAATCCCAGTTGGTGTGATTCTCTTCTTACATGTAAGTCAACAAATAGTTGGTAGACTACATATAAGCTGACTAATGTTTTGCTTTGTGTGGGGAGAGTTCTAGGCACTAGATGCAAGTGGCTGGAGGTAATTTCCTACAAGGGGTTCTTTTCGATAAAATCATCAGCTTTTTGCTTGTCCAGATCATTTTTCCAGAACATTTGTTCAGAGGTCAGCTGGGTCTGAGGTCTAAACTTATTAATGGCAATCCAGTTTTCCTTAGAATAATTTGGTGTTTTAAAGATGATATTTTGTTTTATGCACGGGGGATTCTTAAGTTTATCATCCATTTTTTCTCTAGAGACTTCTTCTAATTTTCTATCTTCCTCAGTGCACTCAGCACAAATGGGTTTTTGTCTAGGCTTAAGAATCTCATTTCCACCATAGATTACCTTTTGAGCTGCTTTAGCTTTAAGATAGGCCTTAGGATTTGGTTTATCTACAAGTGCAATGCTATGCTTGTCACTTAGAACTCTATGCTTAGTGATCATGTTAGCAGTCTGAATGGTGTTCCCTTGTACGTACAATTTATTTTCAAGTTTGTTCTTCAAAGTTTTTAGGTTGGAAAATTCATTTAAGAGTTTTGATTCCTTAGCATTGAATTCTTGTTTAAGCACTTTTACATTTTCTTGAAGTTCTTGTTTCTGTTTAACAGTTTTGTTAAGCTTTTCTTGTAAGGAATCCAACTCTTGTTTTAACATTTCTTCCCTAAAATTACGTTTTCTGATAATTGTACGCATATGGTTATCCATCTCCTGCTCATGGGTAGTCAATTCAAACTTAGCACGTTGTTCATATATAGCAACTTGTTCCTTATAGGCATTTAGTTCAGATGTTATATAATCATCAGGGGCACATGCAGTGTATTCATAAAAAATATAGTCATCATTGACTGCAGAAGATGCATCACTTGGTATAATTTCACTTTCATTTTGTTTCACATATTGATTAAATGGGACAACATTGATATTACCCATATTTTCAATATCTGATTCAATAATTTCAGTTGATTGTACCTTGTCATGTATCTTTTGCACATCAACCTCATCGTATAGTTTTAATACCTCTGATATGATTGATTCCTTGGAGGGATTGGCCTTTTATGGTGAAGGAGCCTTTGGAGAGACCATTGGTGAGATTCTAGCCATGAAAATGGTTTGGGCAGTAGGCTTGTTAGGAATTAGAAATTCCAGGTATTAAAGAGTCGGTCACCTCAAGTATATGTAATCATTAGAAAGCTCGTAGTCGTAGTTCCTTTAGGTTAAGTAGTATTTAGTTAAGTAACACCGTGGAGGACGGACGGGTCTTTACCCACTGTATGCCTGATCCACAGCCCGATGTGTGGCGTTTTATGTAAGACTATAAATACTCTCTACCTCCCAAGGTAGAGAGTTGGAGCTCATAATAATATCTTTCACTTTCTCTCACTAAGTTCCCTAAACCTCTAACTTTCTCTCTCTAGAATTCCATTTATACGCCACTTTGTGTTATGGTTTGATGTGTATGTGAAAACTAATATCTTACAATTGGTATCAAGAGCCATGGTTAGATCATATCTTGCACATCTTTGGATTTTTAGTGGTTTTTAGGTGGTTTTTTTGAGTTTGAAAAAGTTTAGTGGTTTGTGCATCATTTGGTTGATTTTTTGTGTTAAAGCTTGGATTTTGTTAGTACTTTTATGTTTAGAATCATCACAAGTGTTTAGGTTTTCATTTGGTAAGCTTGAATCATCTTGGTTGGGTGTTTTTGGATTGAAAAGTGATGTTTATGTGGTTTTTCTTGCTAGCGACTTGAGATACGGATTTCTTTCTTCGTAGCGACTTGCTTCACAATTTTGTAGCGAGTAACAGTTTTGGAGCTAGCGACTTAGACCTAGCGATTAACAGTACAAGTAGTGGACTCTCCACTACGGGTAGCGACTTGGTGGTAGCGACTTGGTCTGTAGCGAGTTGCTCTTTAGCGAATTGAATCTTTAGCGACTTGAGTAGCGAATTGCTGCCAAAATTTTGCTAGCGACTTGAGGTTTAGCGAGTTACTACTTAGCGACTTGCATTTGTCTAGCGACTTGGGACTTTAGCGACTTGGGGTGTAGCGAATTAGGTGTTAGCGACTTGGTGCATTATCTTCTAGCGACTTGGGTGATTGTTTACGGTTTTCTCTTGATTTAGTAAAATCCCGTGAAAGAATCTATTTCCCGGTTTAATCATAGAGTTATAAAATCCCGTATAATCTGTTAACATGTCTACCAACGTTCCTACTATCATCTCCACTGTTGCCGAGGATGTTCAAGCAGCTAGTTCAGATACTCGTCCACCCATGCTTGACAGAACTGACTACGATTCTTGGGCTCAACGAATCAGATTGTACTGCCTTGGAAAGGAAAATGGTGTCAACATTCTCAAATCCATTGATGAAGGACCGTATCGAGTTGAGACGACTAGAGATATACTTGATACTAATGAAGATGGAACTCCTATTTACGGAATGGACAGACCTAAAATGTATGATGAGCTTGATGATAAGGAGAAAAAGAGATTTGATGCAGATATCAGGGCTTCTAACATTGTTCTTCAAGGTCTTCCTAAAGACATCTACAAGCTGATCAATCACAACACCGAAGCAAAGGCAGTATGGGATAATGTCAAGATGCTTCTCTCAGGTTCTGAATTAACTATGGAAGACAGAGAATCACAACTCTATGATGAATTTGAACACTTCAAGATGAAACCAGATGAGAGTGTCTATGAGTACTATGTGAGATTTCATAAGTTGGTGAATGATATGAGGAACATCAGAATGACTATGCCTAACATTCAGCTGAACTCAAAATTTGTGAACAACATGAATCCCGAATGGCACAAGTTTGTCACCTCTGTGAAGCTCACTAAAGGATTGAAGAATACAAACTATGAGCAAATTTCCTCCTTCAGAATGAGAGACATGCTATGTTTGAAAAAATGATTCTTAATCAGTTTAAAACCAACCAGGGAGAGTCAAGCTCGTCTAATGACTCAACTGCCTTCTACTCAAACATCGGAATCACAACCAAAGCCTCACAAGTCATACCCTTGGGTAATGGTAATCACAAACTCATTCCTGATCCTATGTTCAAACAAGCTGATGCTGATGCACACGTGGGTAACTTCATTAATCAACTAGCTCTTCTGATTAGTCAAAACATGAATTCTCTCCCACAAACCAACAACAACCTTAGAACAGCATCTAACCCACACAATCAAGCTACTGTTAAAGATGGGAGGATCATAGTGCAACCAGTTCAGGAAAGACAGTATGATCAGGGAAGAGGTGGAGCTGGTAGAGGTTATGTTGGTAATCAGAATCGAGGAAGGAATGGTAATCAAGGTCAAGCTAAGCCGATCAAATGTTATAACTGTGGTGGTGAGGGACACGTTGCAAGGAACTGCACATCTCCAAAGCGTCCACAGAATGCTGATTACTTCAGAGATAAGATGCTGCTTGTACAAGCTCAGGATAATTGTGCTGCTTTGGATGAAGAGGAATTGCTGTTTCTAGCTGAGGGCAATGCCAAGACCTATGATGCAGATGTGGATGAGCAGCCAATTCAGGAGATAGGTCACAATCATCAGAATGCCTTTCAAGTCGCTGATTGTGATGCATACGACTCTGATGTGGATGATGGACCTACTGCACACACAATCTTTATGGCTAGCATTTCTCCAATGGTTTCTCCCAAGGTCTCCTCTTCACCTCAAGCTGGCCCTTCCAAAGACAAACTCATCTCAGAGGTACTAAAACTATACGATGATGCTGATGTGCAAAAGATGCATGACAAAGTACTATCAACTGAAACTATTGAATCAAATATTGAAAATATGGGTAATATCAATGTTGTCCCATATGATCAATATGTGAAACAAAGTGAAAGTGAAGTTGTACCAAGTGATGCATCTCCTGCAGTCAACAATGACTATATTTTTGATGAATACACTGCCTGTGCCCCTGATGAATCTGTAATTTCTGAACTAAATGCCTATAAAGAACGTGTTGCTATTTATGAACAACGTGCAAAATTTGAGTTGACCACTCGTGAGCAGGAAATGGATGACCAAGTGCGTACAGTCATTAGAAAAAGTAATTTTAGAGAAGAAGTATTAAAACAAGAATTAAATTCCTTGCAAGAAAAGCTTTCTAAAACAGCTAAGCAAAAACAAGAACTTCAAGAAAATGTGAAAATGCTTAAGCAAGAATTTAATGCAAAGGAATCAAAACTCTTGAGAGACTTTTCTAATCTGAAAACTTTGAAAAACAAACTTGAAAACAAGTTGTACATACAAGGAAACACCATTCAGACTGCTCACATGATCACTAAGGATAGAGTTCTAAGCGATAAGCATAGTGCTCCCATTATAGATAAACCCAATCCTGAGTACGGAAAGATAGAAAAAGCAGCTTAAAGTGTTATCTATGATGGCAATGAGATTCTTAAACCTAGACAAAAACCTAGTTGCGTTGAGTGCACTGAGGATGATAAGAAATTAGATGAAATCACTAGGGAGAAGATGAATAAGAAACTAAATGATCCTAAATGCAAAGAGAAAAAAGTTATTATCACTCCCCATGACTACAAGAAGGAAAACTGGATTTCCTTGAACAAGTTTAAGCCTCAGACATTGTTGACTCCCGAACAAGTCTTCTGGAAAATGGATTTAGATAAGCAGAAAGCTGAAAATATTGTTGAAACAAACCCTCCCCTTTGGAAAATGCCTAGAGCGACTGTGTATCCTCCTAATACACCAATGCATCTTGTTCCGAGAACAATTGCCACCAAAAGCAAGACCTTAATTAGCCAATATGTTATATTTCAACTATTTGTTGATTTTGAGAAAACTTGCAAGAAAAGGATCACACCCACTGGTATAACTGAAGGAGAAAGGGGTTTTGAGCAAATGAAAGAATGTTACTTAACTGAGGTCATGCCTTTCTTTAAACTTCTAAAAGATCACTTTGAGAGTCTTAAAAAGGGGATAAAAACTGATATTAAGGGAATGGAAAAGGAATTTGATGCAATGATAGTTGAAGTGAGTGACTATGAGCGTGCACTAAGATATAATGAGATTGAGAGGAAGAACTTGCATACATTAAATGAGACTCTTATCACTGAATGTGTTGCTCAAGATATGTTTTTCACTGCTTCAAATTGCTCTATTAATGCTTCCCAATTTCATGAACTATCTGTTGCCCTGAAAGTCTCCCATGATCGTGTCATTGAGTTTGAAAAAACTAATTCTAAACTAAACGAGAAAATTGAACTGGATGATCACGACAATTTGGTTAAACATTTTTCTAAACTAGAAGTTGAGCATTTTAATTTACAACTAAAATATCAACATCTTAAAGAAAATGTCAAAACTTCAAATATCAAGACATCCTCAGATGCTCCAGAGTTTGATGCAGTTTTTCAAATTAACAAACGTGATGAACAGATTCAAGCTCATTGCAACACAATCAGAAAGTTGAAAGCCCAAATCTCTCAATTAAAGGGTCAAACGAACAATATGACAGGCTCCCAAATGCCTCCTCCTTTAGACTCTCAGAATTCTCAAACGTTTCATCTTCAAAACCTAGTAAATGCATTACAAAAAGAAAATGAAAGTTTTCTAGAAGAAAATGAAAAAGTTAAACGTCATTTTAATGAGTTATTTGAATCAATAAAGGTCACTCGTAACAAAAATAACGAACAAATAGCTTCATTGCAAAAGGAAATTGAGAATCTGAAGAGTCAGGTAAAAGGGAAAATGCCTATGACCAATGGGGAGAATGGTGTATCAAAGGTTCACTCTTGTAATAAATATGCTTTGTCTGTGAAATATGTCCCTCCTCATCTCAGTAACAACAAACTTGCTGTTCAAACATACTTCTCATCCCTTAAGGATTGCCTAGAATGTCTGCGTGAGATTGTTGAAGAGGATAAGTTAGAGAAACCTCATGATAATGCAATTGGACATGCATGCTTATATGCCAAACGATCTCAAGAAATCTTAGAATGCTTGATCACAATATGCCCAAAGTCATTAGGTGAGAGAGTTAATCCTTTGATTCCATGCTCAATGCCTAATGCCAAGTATGATATTCATTCGATTCCCAATGTTTTGAATGTGAACCGTAGTGTGCCTTTAAGTAGTTCAGATTCCAGATCTGTCAATTTTAAGAAAGTGAACCTTAGTGTGCCTGCATGTAGTTCAGATCCCAGCACATCTAAACAGGTGATGCAAAGAGTAGTAAAACCAACTAATGTTCCCATTCCCTCTACAGGAGTAATCAATGATATTAAAGGGAGCAGGTCAAAGTCTCAAGACAATACAAGGAATGATAGGACCTCGCAAGCTAAGAATGTGCACTGGAAAAGAGTAGAAGAACAATCTAGGAACTTTAAGTTTGAATCGAATAAAACGAATCGTGTTGATTCTAGTATTAGCCATAGGCGTACTGTAATTAATTCGAATTCTGATACGATTTGCAAACCTTGTATTGATGTCTGCTTGAATTCTGTCTCTAATCATGAATGTGGTGTTAATGTTCTGCCTAATGATGTTAATTGTCCAGTTAATATTGTTAATGCTAAAATTCATGCTAAGAAGGCTAAAAGGCAAAAACGAAAGAAAGTTAGAAAACAGTGGAAACCCACAGGAAGAACATTCAGTAAAATAGGCTATTATTGGATACCTGTTGGTCATAAGACTAATCAGATAATGCCCACTAGAAAATGGATGCCTACTGGTAGAACTATTCCCTTAAGAAGTGATCACACTATGAACAGGGCTAATACAGACACTAGTACTGCATCTATTCACAATGATTCCATTGCCTCATTTTCTGATATGAATGCTTCTATTTCTGATGTGGGTGTTCCAACCATCGTTACTAACCAAATGGAACCCATTCTTGCATGGAGATCCCAATTATCCAGTTATCCATTCTTGTCTGTGTTCAACTGCAGATCGTTCAAATCATTCTGTGGTACCTGGACTCAGGCTGTTCCAAGCATATGACTGGCGACTGGTCACGGCTCATGAACTTCGTGAGCAAATTCATCGGGACTGTTAGATTCGGGAATGATCACTTTGGTGCTATTATGGGTTATGGAGACTATGTTGTTGGCAAAAGTGTTATCTCCAGAGTTTACTATGTAGAAGGTCTTGGTCACAACTTGTTCTCTGTTGGTCAATTCTGCGATTCTGATCTAGAAGTAGCCTTCAGAAAACATACCTGCTTCGTTAGAGAACTTGATGGTAAGGAACTTTTAAGAGGTTCACGTGGTTCAAATCTATACACCATCTCCATCGATGATATGATGAAGTCTTCTCCAATTTGCTTGCTGTCAAAGGCTTCTAAAACAAAGTCATGGTTATGGCATCGTCGTCTCAATCACCTGAACTTCGGCACCATCAATGATCTCACCAGAAAGGACTTAGTTGTAGGTTTACCTAGACTCAAGTACGAAAAGGATCATCTTTGTTCAGCATGTCAATTGGGAAAAAGCAAGAAGTATGCCCATAAACCCAAACCTACTAACTCTGTCACAGAAGTTCTTCATATGATTCATATGGATTTATGTGGACCAATGAGGGTGCAGAATATCTTTGGGAAGAAATATGTGTTAGTTGTGGTTGATGATTACTCTAGATTCACCTGGGTCAAGTTCTTAAGGACAAAGGATGAAACTCCTGATATCATCATCAAACTCATCAAACAGCTGCAGGTTCGACTTAACAAAACCGTCAGAATTATCAGAACAGACAATGGAACTGAGTTTGTCAACAAACAACTTAGTGAATTCTATGAAAGCGTTGGAATCAGCCATCAAAGAAGTGTTCCACGAACTCCTCAACAGAACGGTGTAGTTGAAAGACGAAATCGAACTCTTGTTGAAGCCGCTAGAACAATGCTGATTTACTCAAAGGTTCCAATGTTTCTCTGGGCTGAAGCAATTGCCACTGCATGCTACACACAAAATCGTTCCCTGATTCACACTGTTCATGAAAAAACTCCATATGAACTTGTCAACAACAGAAAACCTAATCTCTCTTTCCTTCGTGTGTTTGGTGCATTGTGTTATCCAACTAATGAGGGTCAAGACTTAGGCAAACTTAGGGCTAAAGCTGACATTGGAGTATTTGTAGGATATGCACCAAACAAAAAGGGATACCGAATCTACAACAAAAGAACCCGAAATATCATGGAAACAATTCACGTTACGTTTGATGAGCTGACCGGTCAAATGGCTCCTGGACAACTCAGTTCTGGACCCACACTTCAAAACAGTCCCATTGGTTCATCCCTTGTTCCAAACTCTTCTCAAGAAACTCCATATGTACCTCCATCTGAAGATGATTGAAAGAAACTGTTTGATCCTATGTTTGATGAACTTTATGATCCAAGTACTAATGAGGTGTCGATTCCTACAACAGAGGCTGCTCATATTCCTGTGAATGAAGTCAATCCCTCAGTCTCAATATCTTTAAGTCAAGAAGCGCCTGCTGCTGATCCTTCAGTCTCATCAACAAATCATCATTCTTCGAATGTACATCATGGAAATGTTTCTGGCATCAATGATGAAATTAATCCCTTTGCTGCTCCTGAAGATGCTCCATTCGAAAACATATTTGCTCCTGAATCTTCTTCAGAACCATCTTCCTCAGGATACATCGACTCGGCTACTTCAGTCCCTCAACAACTACCACATGAACACCTCAGAAAATGGACTCACGATCATCCATTAGACAACATCATTGGAAATCCCTCTCGTCCTGTATCAACACGGAAACAACTTGCAACGATGCCTTATGGTGTTTCTTCAACTCCGTACTCTCAAAGATCGAACCAAAGGATGTTAAAACTGCCATGAACGAAGACAGCTGGTTCAATGCTATGCAAGATGAAATTCATGAGTTTGATCGACTTGATGTATGGGAGTTAGTACCTGCTCCAGACTGTGCTATGATTATTGCTCTAAAATGGATCTTCAAAGTGAAACTAGATGAGCATGGTGATGTATTGAAGAACAAGGCTCGATTAGTTGCTAAAGGATACCGTCAAGAGGAGGGTATTGACTTTGAAGAATCTTTTGCTCCAGTTGCTCGAATCGAGGCAATCAGAATCTTTCTGGCTAATGCTGCTAGTAAGAACATGGTAGTCTATCAGATGGATGTGAAGACGGCATTTCTGAACGGAGATCTTAAAGAAGTCGTCTATGTCAGCCAACCTGAAGGATTTGTGAATCAAGAGCATCCTACTCACGTTTATCGTTTGAAGAAGGCTCTTTACGGTTTAAAGCAAGCTCCAAGGGCATGGTATGATACACTGTCAAAGTTTCTTCTATCTACCGGATTTAGCAAAGGAGCAGTTGATCCAACATTGTTCACCAGGAAGTCAGGCAAACATTTAATTCATGTTCAAATTTATGTTGATGATATTATTTTTGCCTCGACAGACCCAATGGAATGTGATCGATTTTCAAATGAAATGAGTTCAAAATTTCAAATGTCAATGATGGGACAAATGTCATTTTTCTTGGGATTACAAATTTCACAAAGTCCCGGAGGCATTTTCATAAATCAATCTAAATATGCAACAGAGATCTTAAAGAAATTTGGATTTGATTCAAGTGACCCTGTTGACACCCCCATGATTGATCGAACCAAACTAGATGAGGACCACTCAGGGATCATGATTGACCAAACGAAATATCGTAGTATGATTGGATCCCTGATGTACCTCACTGCTAGTAGACCAGACATCTTGTTCGCTGTTTGCATGTGTGCTAGATACCAGGCTAAGCCTACTAAAAAGCACCTTGAAGCGGTTAAACGGGTCTTTCGGTACCTCCAAGGAACCATCAATATGGGTCTTTGGTACCCGAAGGACACCGGTATGTCACTAACAGCCTATGCAGATGCTGATCATGCAGGGTGTCAAGATACTCGTCGAAGTACATATGGAGGTGCTCAGTTTTTTGGTGATAAGCTTGTTAGCTGGTCCTCAAAGAAGCAAATGAGTACTTCTATTTCCTCTACAGAGGCTGAATACATAGCCATGTCATCTTGTTGTGCTCAAATCTTATGGATGAGATCTCAATTATCTGACTATGGCTTTGAATTCAACAAAATCCCTCTGTACTGTGATAATAAAAGTGCTATTGCTCTCTCATGCAACAACGTTCAACACTCAAGAGCAAAGCATATCGACATTCGACATCATTTCATCAGGGAACAAGTGGAAAAAGGTGTGGTGGAACTCTATTTTGTGAGGTCTGAATATCAGTTAGCAGACATCTTCACCAAAGCTCTTCCAAGAGAACGTTTTGAGTTTATTCTTCCACGACTTGGCTTGAAAAGCCTTCAACCAGAAACACTCAAACGTCTTCAGGAGGAAGACCAGGAGTAAAGGTCTATCTTCATCTATCTCTTGTATATATTTATTCTAAAAAAAAAAAAAAAAAAAAAAAATTCGAAATATCTTCAAAAAATATTGTCAATTTGTTATGCTTTTTCTCGGTTCTACAATATCTACGGTCCTTGTGCTGTCATTCAAAGAAGACACGGGACTTTAGATGTTGTTCGAATTATTAAAAAAAAAAAAAAAAAAAAAAAATTAGAGAAAGAGAAAAATGGTTTATTGTCATTTTCAGGCAATAACCCGGTTTTAAAAGAAAGAACAGAGCCATGTTTTATCATGCTTTCAAAATTCCATGCTCTGATTCTATAAACATTTATCTGCTGAAAACTAAATACTTTGAAAAATAACTCGGTCTCTATTTTTGATAATCATCAGGACTTATTTGTCAAAATCTCTATCTCTCAATCAACAACCTATGTCATTGATTGAGGGGGAGAATGATTTCAATTAAATTAAAAAGTTATTTGGCATTAAATTGTTTTCAAAAGATGTACATGCATGTTTTATCAATGGAGTTTAAAGTCTTAAAATCCGATCCTTATCAGTTAAAACGCTTTCATAATCAAGTCACAATTCCCCTTAAAAGCTTTCAAAATCAATTTAAATCAATAAGAGATCACAAATCTCAAATGATTTGATAATTATGATCGGGGGAGAATGTGTGATTTAAATTGGATTTAAACTGATAATTCGGTAAATGGTTTTATAAGGATGTACATGCTATCCTTCCCACATGTGACAAACGATTTCAAATTTTCCATGCACATGTTGAGGGGGAGCATCTATCTTAAACCTATGATTTGAAATGTGATCATTTTTCTCAATGTGCAGGTTTCCTTTATTATGTGCAAAACTCTTTTCAAACTTAGATGCACATATTGAGGGGGAGCAAAATCATGAAAACCTCATCCTTCCCCTAAAATGCTCTATCTACCTGATTCAATTTGGGAAGTGATGCTGATATCTTTTAGAAAATGGTAATCAAAGAAGTTAATTCTTTCTCTTGCCTCCGTGTGTAAAACATTTTCTAATACTTGATGCACATGTTGAGGGGGAGTTCTCGTTCTAAAATTATCAAAAACAATTTCAGGTACAAAATGCTTTGATAATATATCATAAGTATCTGAATTGATTTTCAAATGGTTTTCAATTGGTTCCATATGGCAGATGAACAATACCAAAAAGACCGACCAACTTTACTTTATGTATGGTGATATAAGGATGATAAGGTTAGGTTTTTGTTCCCATGATCCGCCAGAACCGGAGGGATCTACCCAGGGACTATTCACTAGTTAGTGTAGAGTTCTTAGGTATGATGATAAAAGGAGAAAAATGAGATATGGGAAGAGTGCGGACTGAGACTGAGCTAGTATTGGAACAAACCCAACAAGGTTCTAGCTATGAAGTCTCGGTAAGCACTGAAGGGGTTGAAGAATTAAAAAGAATTGAATGAAAGAAAGGGTGAAAACAAATAGCCCTCCATTTATTCAACCTTAGGGCAGATACCGGGTTCAATTCATATGCTACTGATGGTAACATCAGTATTGAAGACAAGACGTCATGGACCCAGTGACGCACTGCACTTCAACTTTCCAAACCACTCAAGTTCCTCTTAAAAGGACTTGTTTCATTCTCACGGGTAACCGACATTATCTATCGACTTTCTCTTAGAGATTGTTGATATTGAAGAAGGAGACCCTCTCCCTAGTCTCCGGCACAGGATCCAAATATGCACAAAATTGAGTCTAGAGCCACGAGATCATCAATAAATCTCATTAGGACACTTTCAATGAAGACTCTCTGTTTCACACAATGTGGAAAGAGAGACTATATCTTGAGTCCTACGCATTATCCTTGTGGTATTGCCAGAACATCTGAGTGATGTGTTTACATATTCACAATGAAGATGGAAAGCCTTCTGGAGCCAACATCAAACAAGCTCCTGGTAGGTGGCATGTGAGATCTATTATATAGATCAACCATGTGACAACTGAACAGAAACAATGGGGCGATTCAATCTCTTGAATCAATCCTGGTTCAGGTTATGGATTGACGGATACCTTTGAAAAACCGGTCTTTGTGCTTAACAACTCTTTTCTTTAGCACATCGACCGTGTACTCATTTTTCAAACCAAAAGGTGTTTTTATGATTGATAATTGATTTTCAATAAAACCTTCGTTGTATTGCAAAAACAATTTCTATTGAGCAATACACGATTGTTTTTCAAATCTCTTTTCATCAATCAGTGGACTTAAAATTCGCTGGTTCACTCACTCCGTGTTGTCTTCTTAGAGATGTTCCGGTTTGAGAACAGCTAGAGCAGCTGCGAAACCCTGTCAAGGAAATTCTTCGAAATTATACCTGATCACAGGCAGTACATGTACTGATCAACGGGGAACCGTGGGCCGTGTACCTCAATTCAACGAAAGTGATCAAAGACACTTTCGTGCGCTTTATTGCTAACTGTTGTATGCAGGTACACCCGACGTTTGCAGCTGATCAGAATGAAGCGGTCAATCCAAAGCCGCATGCTCACAGCATCCACACTTAATTTGAAGAAATCATGATTAGTGCATCAATGACTCTGATATTTTCACTCCATGCTTCTGCTACGCTGTTGCCAATATCATGAATCAACTAAAGCTTCCGCAACTCTGATGAGAAGATTTCATGATCCAGAATGTGAGCATGTCGGTCCTAAAGTCACAAACATCACATGATACCACACCACAAAGGATGTCTCAGAGATTTTTGACAGCTGATGATCTCAAAAGCTGGCTCAAAATTATTATCACGTGGATCAGTAAAAGACCTCCACTTGGAGTAACCAAACATGCAATGTGAAGAATCAATGACTACGAGCTTAGGAGCAAAGTACTACATCAAGAATGCAAGAACAATTGTTAATGTAATATCTATCTGTATTCAATGTAATTTTAGTACATGATTGAGGTGACCTCCCTTAGGGGGAGATTGTTAGGAATTAGAAATTCCATGTATTAAAGAGTCGGTCACCTCAAGTATATGTAATCATTAGAAAGTTCGTAGTCGTAGTTCCTTTAGGTTAAGTAGTATTTAGTTAAGTAACACCGTGGAGGACGGACGGGTCTTTACCCACTGTATGCCTGATCCAAAGCCCGATGTGTGGCGTTTTATGTAAGACTATAAATACTCTCTACCTCCCAAGGTAGAGAGTTGGAGCTCATAATAATATCTTTCACTTTCTCTCACTAAGTTCCCTAAACCTCTAACTTTCTCTCTCTAGAATTCCATTTATACGCCACTTTGTGTTATGGTTTGATGTGTATGTGAAAACTAATATCTTACAAGGCTCA
Organism: Chrysanthemum seticuspe; assembly: GCA_019973895.1. Taxonomy (NCBI): domain Eukaryota; kingdom Viridiplantae; phylum Streptophyta; class Magnoliopsida; order Asterales; family Asteraceae; genus Chrysanthemum; species Chrysanthemum seticuspe. Next base: position 78,547,898 of record BPTQ01000002.1, on the reverse strand, counting down.
TCATCGACATCAGAGTCAAATGCGTCACAATCAACAACTTGAAATGCATTTGGATTATTGTGTCCCATACCCTGCACAGGCTGTTCATCTACATCTGCATCGTAAGTTTTGGCATTTCCCTGAGCAAGAAACAGCAATTCTTCTTCATCCAAAACTGCTCCATTATCTTGAGCTTGTACTAGTAACATTTTATCCCTGAAGTACTCAGCATTTTGTGGACGTTTTGGAGATGTGTAGTTCCTTGTAATGTGTCCTTCTCCACCACAGTTGTAACATTTGATTGGCTTCCCTTGAACCTAAGTTGTGTTCCTTCCTCTGTTCTGATTACCCATATACCCTCCACCTACACCAGCATTTCCATAAACTGCTCCTGCCATTCCGTGTTCATTCTGTCGTCCTTGCACATTTTGCACCACAACCTTTCCTTCTTTGACTGTAGCATGATTGTGGTGATTGGAAGCGGTTATGATATGATTGTTGGTGTGTGGAGTGAGGTTCAAGTTTTGTTTAACCATTAGAGCCAATTGATTAACAAGATGTTCCATGAATGTGTCTGAGTCTGGAGGCTTATACCCTGGATCTGGAATGAGTTTGTGATTGCCATTTCCAGTTGGTATGACTTGTGATGCTTTGGTGGTAATTCCTATATTTGTGTAGAATGCAATTGAATCATTTGATGAGCTTGCATCTCCAGAATTGGTCTTGAACTTTTCCAAAATCATTCGTTCAAACACAGCATGTTTCTCATTTTGAAGCAAGTAAGCATACAATTGCTCGTAAAATATAAATAAACGTTTTTACGGCTTATTTGTATTAACAATCTCCCCCTTTTTGTTGATGACAAAACATAAGATTATTTTAAGGAAAAACTAAAATTCGTAAAGTTTGAATTGGAGTTTTTACTCTCTTTTCCCCCTTTTGGTCGAAACAAAAAGAGCATGAAAAGAAACTAACACATTGTTGGATGAATAACAAAAGAAAAAGTATGAAAAATAGAGAGTAAGGGAAGAGAAGTATTCTCGTCTTAGCTCCCCCTTGATGTGTCCATCCCTTTGTGAGGGCGTCAAGTAAGTAGGAATACTAAGCGAGTGCATTGCAATTATGTTTGCAAATGGTTTCGTCTTTTTGACGAACATGCTCCCCCTTGACGAGTGCTCCTTTGCAAGGAGGACGTCATGTAGTTGTTGTAATCCTATGTGAAAGTATTGCAAATGATTTTGCAATTGTTTTGCTTTGACAAGGAACTCCCCCTAGCTAAGGGTGTCAAAGTCTTCATGTGTACATTGAAAATCTACAAAACAAAGGTTAGAAAACAAGTATATGATGCATAAATTCCTGCAAATAAGACTCAAGTTAGTAATAAAAAGATCTTCTGTTGCACGGATCCCATGGTTCCTCCCTTGGAGGGATCCGTCTAGGCTAATATGAGGGATCCGTCTGCCTGTAAACTCAAGACAGCAATGGTGATGTAAAATGTGATGTTAACATCAAAATGAGTTATGTATTAAGGCATCAAACATATTCTTAAGACAATATGGCATATAACATGTAATTTCATTCAATAAAAAACTAGAGAAATGATGTACATAACTCTAAAAACTAAGAAAATGAGTAGTACATGGATTAAGATTCCTAAACTATCTAAGTTGAGCTTAAGACTAGGACACCACTTGAATCATTAAGCTCAATGTTGTTTAGGTTTGTTGACCTCATCGAAACGTTTGAGGAGGTGATAAAACATGAAACGTTGCTCTTCACGTAGTTCATGTATCAAGCCTTCAACGTGTTGACAATGATAACAATCTTTGTCATGGCTCAGAAATGGTGGTGGTAGAAATGGAATGGCTTGAGACGGAAGGTTGGGTTGAGGTTCCACCAAAGAAGGAGGGATTTGTGGAGGTATATTTGGAGGTGATTCAACCAAAGGTGGTGGTGGTGGAATATGTGTTGAGGATAGTGGTAGAGAGGTATCTAATTCCGTGTGATCGGGTGGTTAACTTTGATGATTCCTCATAATCCAAAAGGGATTATTTGAGGGTGATGGAGAGAAGGATACCGGTGATAGTGTTGATTCAACACCTTGATTTTGTTGTGCTATTCTCTCTATTGAGGAGAATGTTGGCAATGGTGGAAGATGAGATGGCCTAGAAGGCAAGTCCTCTAAGTTGTAGATGTTAGGTTCCCATTTATGTAACACAAGCCTCAATATGTAAGAAAGAAAGATAAGATGATCGGTTGAACAAGACAAGACAATATGCGTATGAATGTAAGACAAGTTATGCGTAAATATTGAGATGAAATGAACAACCAACCTTCTAAGGAAGGTTTACAAGATTATTTATAGGGCAAGGAGCTAGGGCAACACTACTAGCATCCTTCCCTTCTTATGGGCTTGGGCCAAGGCTCATGGGCTTTCTACATAAGCCTTGGCATGATAACTAACATAAAAGCCATAATTAAGATAACTATTACATATTAATTACTAACACTTGAATTCTACTTTATGAGTGATTCCAACAATCTCCCCCTAAGTGTTAGTGATTGATGATATAAACGTTGTAGGTGCTGATGTAATAGTAGCTTTGACGTCTTCTGACATTCTTCTTTCTTGTGAGAAGAAGTGCCTTGATTCGAACAATCTCCCCAGTGTAGGGAAATTGTTTCCTTTGAAGTATTCTGCTTTGACGTCATCATTATCTTTGTTCTTTGATCTTTGTTCTTTGTGATGGAAGTGATAATATGTTATGGTTGTCTGCATCAGGTCCGCTTCATTGCTCCAGTGTCTCCACGTATTTTTCCAACATGCTCATACACTCTTTAACGTTGGATTTCAGTTCTGATGTGGTTCTCTTAGTCTATAACTTTGTAGATTCTTTGATTGATGAAGAATCTTTCTGACTTTTGTGTTGCCTTTTGAGAGAACTTTAGTGATGTTGTTGTTGGCATGAGCATGAAGAGAATCTGCACGATCAATCTGCTCCAGTGCTTCTATAAGAAGAAAACATAAAAACATTGGTTAGTAATAAGCGGATTCCAACACTTACAAGTTTGAACTTCGAGTGTGTTAACAGCATAGTGTGGAAAACGACTCTAATTCTCACAAAGGCTGTTCCTGAAATGGAGTCCCACAAGTGAGATAACGCGATGTACCGAAGTACATCTACATTTCAGATGAGTCACTGAGGTACACCGAAGCATCACCTCACGACTGTAGACCGTTTGAGACACACTAAGCATAATCCATGGGGAGTTACCGAAGTGACCTGCTGTCAGGGTTGTTTGATGTTGACCCTGGCAGGAGTTTCCATTCAATTACTGAGGATCACAATTGTAAAACTCTCATAAATGTTCTCGACAGATTGCTAAGATCTGTGAAGGAGACGATAATGTATCACTTGCGTCCTTATTGTTGAACGACAGGTGATAAAATGTCAAGTGTTCCTAAGATATCTTTTGATGAATCTCGTGGCTCTAGACTCAATAGTGCGCTTTGGTTTTCCTGAGCGGAGACTAGGGAGAGGGTCTCCTTCTTCAATACCAGCAATCTCTAAGAGAAAGCTGATAGTTTATGTAGGGTTCCCTGTAAGAATGAAACAAGCTTCTGTTGAGAGAAACTTGAGTGGCAAAGAAGGTTTAGTGCATGCGTCACTGGGTCCATGACGACTTTGATCTTCAATACCGGTGTCATCAAGTGATAACCAGTAGCATATGAATTGAACCCGGTGTCTGCCCTATGTTGAATAATCTGGAGGGCTATTTATTTTCACCCTTTTCTTTACTTTTCTTTTTAATTCTTCAACTCCTTCTTTCTTCGATTCTCATTTTCTCCTTTTTATAGTCATACCTAAGGACTTCTAATTCTAACTATTGGTGGTGTCCTTGGGTAGATCCCTCCGGCTCTGGCGGATCATAGGACGGTTATTACTAACCTTAGTCACCTTATAACTCCATGACTAACCTATGTTGCCATAAAAAATATTTTCTTGAAAATCTCTCAAAGTGTTTGTGAATGAAAAACATGTTTGAAACCTTCGAGAGTTTTAGATTTTCAGAAATACTCCCCCTCCACACGTACTTAAGTATTTTAACAGAAATCTGCACGTTGAGAGAAGAGCGCGCACTTTTTGAATTGATCAACTCAAGATAGACAATTCCCCGCGAGACACGGTTACGTTGCATAGTTTAAGAGTTACATTGTCAGCTTTTAGGTGACAACTGGATCTAATAACTACCTTGAAGGTGTGGACAAACCTCGAAAGATTGTCAAACCCGTCAAAGTTCATGTCTACCAAGAGTTTCTCGAATGGTACATTCTACTCGGACAAGTCCTTTGCGAGACACGTTTACATAACTAGCGAACTAGCTTGAAATTATTACCCGTCTCGGACAAGAATTTTTGAGTTACTAACATTTAGATCTCGTCAATTCATTGGTTAAGTCTGTAGCACAATGATTCATTTGCAATTTCACAACATATTTCTTATCACATAATTTTTCTCCCCCTCAAAAATGGCATATAAATGTTATTTTTGACAAAATTTTGATATCGAATATGACCATTTTGAGTTTTGTGGGAAGATTACCACGAAGAACAATTTGTGAACAAAGTTTTTAAGCAAATGCTCCCCCTCAACAAGTGATACTAACTTTTGGAGGTTTTGAAAAATCATAAGGGGAAGTACTTGTTCTTTTCAGCAAAACTTTGAAAATTGAAAGTTTTACCCAAAAGTAAGAAGCTTTCGCTCCTTTTATAGGATTGTGGCACTGATGCGTACTGATCGGTGCAAAACCGTCAAGTCTAATCACACAAGCCTGCCACTTGTGAATGGCAGACCGTAACAGACTTAAAACAGCTCAGACACAAATGCAAATGAAGATCAGGGAATACAGTGGATTCCCGGGTCGTTATGTCCCACGGAGACTCAATGGTGTGTAAAACACAAACTCAGATGATGGAGTGATCACTAATGATAGTGATCGGAAAGGATTTGGATAGGATAATTACACTACTGAAAAAGTTAATAAATAACAGCGACTTAAATACAAATTAAGAAAATTAAAAAGATAAAATATATTAAATAAACGCTATCACTATATTTAAAATGATGAACGTACGGTAAGTGTTCACCGTCCGAACACACTAATCTGAACTGCCAAAACGTGGCTAGTCATGCGTAGTCACGGTGTTAGGATATTTTCCTCGCTTTCGAAGAATGAAAACCCATTTTGAAAGTTAAAAGTTTCAAAACGACTTTTCTTGTTCATGAAGGGGAATACTAAAAAGTTTTGGAGGTTTTCAATCATAGTGAACAACTCCCCCTCGTAAACGAATTTTTGAAACAAGTGTTTAACAAGAAGCACCATTAGAAGGGTGTTTTGAGTTTTACCAGTATAAGCTATAGTTTTAAAACAGTTTTTATTGTAAATAT
>BPTQ01000002.1:78463462-78539261 GCA_019973895.1 Chrysanthemum seticuspe | reverse complement strand
ATATATATATATATATATATATATATATATATATATATATATATATATGTAACATGTGGGGCATCACCCCCACACTTAGGTGGTAGAAAGGGGTAAGAAGACAGAAATATGGGTGAAAACCCATATAGTGCGTGCTACTGTTTTTGATTTCCGAGTCGCTAGCTTGACTCGACCCCGAATTCATTGGTTCATGGGGAAGCAAAGTGGAAGAAACAATCTCCATCGGACTTTCATTCAAGATGTTTGGACAAACATTTGAAGCACGTGAAAGTTCCACACCGATGAGATATAGAGAGAACCGGCTCAAAAATGATGAATGAAAATGCCGGGATCAAAAATAGTGTCTTCATTCCCGAAGGAGTGAAGAAGAGAGGAAGTCACCGAGTAGGTGAAGAAAAGAAGGAAAATCATGATAACAATCATGACTAGATCTTCTTCCTCAGGATCAAGTGCAGTTGCACTTATTTGGATTTTATTGGTTGAGCTCTTTGGGTTGGAAGGCATCTCGGTTGGGAGGGTGGGAAGATTTGTCATAACTATGCAAATTGAGATTCTCTCCCCCCGATCATGATTTTTGCCATCCAAGCAATCATACTCCAGCGGAGATATGATATGAGTGAGTTCACTGGAGAACTCCTCGTGAAGAGTATACGGAGGTGGGACATGTGCGGTACTTTGTGGGCTATAAATATGCACCTCGTCCATTATAGTCTCCGTGTCAGACTCATCACTATCAAAGATTGGATTAACTGAATTTAGAGTAAATTCAGAATCGAATTCGAATAAGGGATTAGTGATAGTCGTATTAACTGTTGTGGAAACAACATGGTCAACATCCTCTTCTAAGTTGACGATCTCGGAATGTGGAAGTGATGCATCAATAAATTCTATGTCTTTAGAATATAAAGAATCGACATCACTATAATCATTGTCAAAATCAGAGAAAGTCTCAACAAGATCTTTTGTAAGAGGAGAAAACACATCACATTCATTATCAAGAATTCCCTCAGACTCACTTGGGATCGGGATAAGGTTTTCAACATTAGACGATTCCGTTTCCGGAATAGTGCTGAGATGCTTATCCCCCATGGTGAGAGAGTCTTTGGGATCAAAAAATTTCAAAGAAATAGGATCATCGACCTCTTCCAAAAGGAATTCACTTCTCTCAACTGGCGTGAGTGAAGGGGAAGAGTCGGAAATGAAAGGCTCTGAAACGGGAGTGGGATTGCCACTCGGAGCATCGACTTTATCGTAAACATATATAGCTCCTATGCTCTTCATATTCTCCTCCGCCAACAATTCTCCCATACTCTTTCCTTCTTCAACGGGAGTGGGATTGCCACTCGGAGTCGTAGATTCCTCATCAAAATCATCATCGTCGTCGTCATCATAATCGTACACGAGAGGTTTCCAATATTGGGAACTTACTCTAGCTGCTTGTTCTTCAGCATACGTTTTCTGACGAGACTCTTCTTTAACCAATTCTTTCAAATATTTGAGTATATCTAGACAATTTTCGAGAAGTTCTTGAGGAATTTGCAGAGGTTGTGTTTGAATCGTTTGGTACTGTGGAGGTTGGTCATGATAAGAGTAGTCATAATTGTTACAAGGATTATGCTCATAGACAAGCGTGTTCCCTATTTGACACTCAAAACTCGGGTGAGGACCTCCACAGTACTCACAAGAATCTGTCTCCATCTCATAGTGCGGGGGTTGGTTGAGGAAATTAGTTGTTTCATTGTAGGGATTTTGGTCATAGACAAACCCGTTTCCCGGATTCACAATGCCACAACCGGGGCAATTTCCACCATTTTGAGGTCCCCCACACCATTCACAACCAAATTGGTGAGGATGAGACATAGAAAGAATCAAATGGATAGAGGGTAAAAGAAATGTAGAATCAAAAGATGTGAGAGGGTAAAGATGGATATTTTTGGATTTTTGAAAAACATTTGCAAAAACAAAGAATGAAAATATTTTTGGGTTTGTTAACACTTCAGGAAAAGTGTTAATGAACTTTTGGATTTTTGAAAACTTTACAAAATTTTTTTTTTTACAAAAGGTGGTATATGTGCAAGAACGGATCTGAAAAAGGCTAAACACACGCTAAAGCCTCCCCGGCAGCGGCGCCAAAATTTGATCGGTGCAAAACCGTCAAGTCTAATCACACAAGTCTGCCACTTGTGAATGGCAGACCGTAACAGACTTAAAACAGCTCAGACACAAATGCAAATGAAGATCAGGGAATACAGTGGATTCCCGGGTCGTTATGTCCCACGGAGACTCAATGGTGTGTAAAACACAAACTCAGATGATGGAGTGATCACTAATGATAGTGATCGGAAAGGATTTGGATAGGATAATTACACTACTGAAAAAGTTAATAAATAACAGCGACTTAAATACAAATTAAGAAAATTAAAAAGATAAAATATATTAAATAAACGCTATCACTATATTTAAAATGATGAACGTTTAAAACCTAAAACATACGTTTAAATTAAAAACTACGTAAACGTACAAAATAAAACGTGAGAATAAAGAAATAAAATACCTACGGATATGAAAAATACATTTTTACAATCCTAATTATATAAGAAAATTATTAGAAAAGGAAAATTATTTTTACAACTATTTATTTAATTATTATTATTTAAAAACTAATTTAAACTATTTATAAATACTCTAAAGTAGAAGAAAATACAAAACAAGGCTAGAAAAATAAAATTATGATTGAGAAAAATCTAAAATATGATAAAACTTATTTTAAAACTGAAAATATATTTTTTAGACTTTTTATATATTTATTACTAATTTAAAAATATTTAAAACTAATTAAAATGCTAGAAAATACTATTTAAACCAAGAAAATTATAGAAAAATACTTTTTATGACTTTTATATTTATCTTAACTTTAGAAAAATGAAAAATTATTTTTTTGAACCTTTTCTTAATTTTTTGTATTAAATGCTATTTAAAAAGGCTTAAAAACTAATTTAAATAAAGAAAAATAGCAAACAAGCTAGGAAAAAATTGAAAATTTCAGGAAAACTCTAAAATAATATAAGGAAGCTAAGAAAAATGGAAAAACATGGGGTTGTGTGCAAGATATTGAAACTGATGAACAAAGTGCTTATAAATAAGCACTTTGAAGAAGCAAATGGAAACCAAGAAGCACCAAACCAAAACAGGAACTCAAATATGCTAAAACTACTCTAATACAACTAGAAACAACAAGCCATGACCTCTGATTTGCAAGTTGCTATGATTTTGTTGATAAGACTAAAGTGCAAAAACAGATTTTGGTGGTCTACTTTGAGCTTATGCACAAGATGCTAGATAAGCTGAAATTGAAAAATACAAATTGGAACCTAGACTAGACCTAGGTGAGAGCTTGTAAACCAAGAATCAGACCTAGAAGAGCTCTTGGGAGCTCTGTGGAAGGGCTGCTTATAGCTGAGAAAACTCAGCTTATGCTGAGTTTCTGAACAGGGCAACTAAGTCCCAAAAGAGAAGCAGTTTTGATGGTTATAAAAAAATCACAAAAATATATAAAAATGACCATAAGAAATTAGACCAGCTCAAGTTTTTAAAACAACAATTTTCTCTGATTTTGGTCCAGAGATGAGTCCAAGAAAATTCTTCCTAATTGGGCTAAAAACTGATTTTGCAACATTTTGACTTTTTGAAAGAAATGGAAAGTTGACCTTTTCCAACTTTGAGCTTGATTCAAGGACTGAATATGATGTTAATGTATGAAATAAAGCTACTACAAGCTTGACCTATGAATTTTGAACACAAAATAAGTTTTAGATTTTTGAAAACCCAAGCAGTTAAGCTAATGGGACAGAATCAAATGGAATTTGACTTTGAAGGGTTGCAGAAGCAATAAGATGACAGCAAAGAGTTCAATTGAGCTAAATAAGCATGAAACAAAAGACTTTAACTACTGAATAGACCTATAACTCAGTTTACCCAACTGATCCAAACACCCTTTTAAAACTGAAATGCAAACTTATACTGACAAAAACACTGAACCAGACAGAGATACTGATCAAACTAAGTTACAATGACCTAATTACAACTATTTAAGCAAGTTTATACTAATGATGACCACAGTTACACAGATAAGCAAGAAATACAAAAATGGCTTAAAAATGAAAAGTGGAAAATCTTACTCACATGAGTCCACTGCTATTGCAGGCTAAACCAAACCCAATCCTACTCTATGCTAATCTAATCCAACCCAAATTCACCACTGCATCTCCCGTTTTCCATTACCAAGCCCCATTTTGCATCACAGTTGACTTTAGTTGACCAGCCATGGAATTTACTTGAAAATGAATTACAAGCTTATCAAAAGCTTATAAAGACTTAAACAAACTTATTAAAGCTTAAAATAAGCTACTGAAAACTTGGACAATGTAATTTAAAACTGAAAAATTTCAACAGTTAACCACAAACTTGAAATTTATATAAAACTAGGATTGGAACTTCAAAAACACCTTACAATTAAGAGTTACTTTGAGTGTGATACATAAAAGCTTAAATTACAACATTTGGACTTAAATAAAACATTGATTAAAAAAAACGACATTAAGAAAAACTTAAAAAACTAACTACTACTTTATCTTGCTTCATCTTTCCTTTTTATAGCTCCATTTGCTTTCTCTTTCCTCTCTGAGCAGTTCCCACCTCCATTTTTGACCTTTGGATGGTTTAGAGTTGATCTTGGCCATTGAGTTTATTTTTGGCGGGAAATGGGTTTAGCAGTGGGTAAGGGTTGAGTGTGATGAGGTGAGATGTAATTAATGATTTTTGTAGTTGTGTGGAGGTGGAGGGAACATGGAAGTGATAAGGGTGAGCTGAGGGGATGGTGTTGAGTGATAGCAGGGAGCAGTTGGGAAGACGAAGAAAAAGTGGCGCCAAGGCCTTTTTGACTTATCTGTTTGACTGGATAGGATTATTAAAAGGGGGGGGGGGGTCAAAAGTGGTTAATGACAGGGGGTCATAAGGTAAGGCAGGGGGTCTAATTGGAATTGACAAGGTCAAAAGGGGTTTGAAGGGTTTTAATAACAAAAGGACCTAAGTTGCCAATTCTGAAAATTGAGGGACTGGTTCTGCCATTTTCACAAAGTTGTTCCAAGGACTAAAAGTGACAAGTTTCAATAATGCAAGGACCAAACTTGACATTTTCAAAATTTCCAAGGACCATTTTTGACAATTTTCAAACTTGGGGGACCAAAGTTGTAATTTTGCAAATTTTAAACTTTGAAGGGTTTGTTTTAACAACTTTTGAATCCCATGGACCTTAAATGACATTTTTCTTTATTTAGATATACTAGGGACTGTTTTTGACAACTTTTGAAACTTGGGGGACTAAAACTGCCAATTTTGCAAATTTGATACGTTTTTCATCTGATTTTGATATTTTTGCATTTAAAACACATAAAACACTGATTTGTGATATTTTCATCATTTTGATGCATTTTTGAGTGTTTTCAGATGTTTTTGCAGTCTAGATAGTACAAAAATGATGAGTATTTAGACACTCATCACGTACCACAGGGTCCTTTTGTTACAAGTACGGGTTGTACACTTTTATGTGTGCACAAGCCATTTAGGGAAAAGATGTAATAAGTATGAAAAAAATTAACCTCTCCCCAATTGACGATGTTTCTAAATCAGCTTCCCCTCAAACTGACAACCGTTTTCAGCAGATTCGAGACTTTGATGTAGAGAACATTTCCTCTAACTTTTGAAATTTTCAGTACGTAGCGGAATTTGTAGATGAGCAGTAAACCACACCAAGAGAATCTGTTTTGTTATGTAATCACAGTTGTGCACAATGCGGAAAATCCGTTCGAGGGAACATGCAAGATCTTCTCACGTATGTAGATGCTTCACACCAGACAAGCCACGAAAGATGAAGTGAAACTACTTCCCCCTGGTTGTTGAGGTCTATCGGAACAATAATCAACTGTGAATATGCAATTACTCGATTAAAATGACCGAGTGTGAGGCATCATAACATCATAATTAGGTAACTTCACACACGATAACCCTGTGACAGTGAGACGATAACACCAAAGTGAGACGTTTGAGCCACAGATCGTCTCATTTCTTCCCCCTGATTGAAGACATTGAAGAAAAGATGGGGTTTTCGCTCAAAGAGCAAAAGCACACCAAGGAAGAAATGCACACACATCAAGGAAACAAGCACCACCTACACTCTCTCCCCCTCGATGTTTTCAATGAATCAGAATCATACACCACGTATGTTGATGATGAATTGAAGACAGCGAAACCATGTATAAGGAGACAGCGAAACCATGTATGTCCAATGAGTTTAACCAATGTGAAGTACCATAAATGTTTTGTGAGAATCAACAGCGGATAAGATTTCTTAGTTCATTATGTTGATCATTGGCTGTGTGAGCCATTGTTCTTCCCAATAGTTTTGTCATAACCGGCTAGAAAGATGTCAGCCATTGTGAGCTCATTAGGGGCATTGATGCTTTCTTGATTGACAACCATTTTGTGATCTGAAAGTTATTAGACAAAAGAACGAACATATGGAAACACTTTGTGTTAGACTTAGTTTGATTTATTGTCCAATTCCTTGATTGACGTTATCATGTTTATGATTATTACAAATCCTTAGTTACTTTAGTCCAATTGTTTGAAGTTGATGTGATAAGCTATGTGCACATATTAATATTGAAGATTTAAAGACCAATTTTTCACTTAAACACAAAACATATTAACATTTGTAAGCTTTTGCGTAACAATAGACATATTCGTAACATTTAACATGTATGCATAGGCGTAACAGTCCAAAGACAAAGAGAACGATAGGTTATGCATAATCATGAGGCCTTATGCGTAAAGAAGGTGCTTAAGCGTAAGCGTGAGCTAAAGCGTAAGACCAAATCTTAGGCGTAAGAATTTCTTACGCGTAAAATAAGTTCAAAAGCTTTAAGCTTACGCGTAGGATTAAGCTGAATGTTACTCGTAAGGTATACTCATAAGAGTAAAGCTTATGCGTAACAAACCTTGTTACGCATATCTTTCCAAGATACGCGTAATCCACTGTAGACTTCTTATGCGAAAGGGCTTACGCGTGAGATTTCTCTTAGGCGTAATCCTTTACGCATAAAAGTATTCCTTATGCAAAGCAATTTTAGAACACCTTTGTCTGAATTTTACGAGTAAGCAGACTGAAAATCATGAACATGAAAAACTTGATTACAGGTAATTTCAAGCACTATCAGGATCACAAAACAAGCACTTAGACCAAATCGATTAAACTTAGAATATGATAGGCGTATAGTATTTTTAAGCTCTAAACCCTATTTCTACGCTCAACAGATTCAACCAAAATAATCAATCAAGAATCGTATCTGGACTATCTTAGATGACATATGAATGAAATAGAACAAGTTTTAACACAAATCAGCCACTGAATCAAACGATTCGAGTGGTACGAACCCAAGAACCCTAAATCATGAATTCTAACACTTTTGTTGTTTTTGGGCAAATTAAAGGCTCCTAATGTGTATATAAGCATATTCGAACCCATTTATAAATATCTAAGCATAGCAGAACACAAGGATAAGAAAACCCCCAATTATGAAATGGGTTCAAAACATGTTTTAGAAAGGTTTTAACACAACCCATTAATGCACAAGCACACTTAGGCGAAATCCCCAATTCATACACATACACGTAACTTTCAAAATCAAATTTTGCAAGATTAACCGTTGGATTAAAAAGATTTTCAAAGACCATAGTTTAAAATCATGATCAAAACATAATTGAGTTTGATGAACGGATTTGCAGAATTAAATAGGATCGTTGGATCTTGATAGGAATGAGGCTGGAGAGGAGTTTTGATTAAAATTACTTTTCAAAGATTACACATTCAACCCCTCAACCTCAAACATTTTCAACCAAGACCCATTAACTCCCGTTTTGGTTAGACAAAACATTTATTAGGCAAGAAACATAACGATACTCCCCCTCGACTTTTGAAATGATGAACTTTTTAAACATTTTAGTCCGAGGAGAGTATTTAACAAGAAGCGTATCCACCTTTTCGGAAGAAACAACATGATAATGGTAACATGCAAGTACAAGGTTTTATGAAACTGGAAAATATTTACTTTCTCCCCCTCAACACTTGACTGAGAAAATACTAAATTTTGAAAGAATAAAGTGTTGACGGAAGATTTGTACTTGCCATGTTAAAAGAAATATAGATAGAATAATATTTTTGATGTTTTTGAAGAGTGTAGGTGGTGATTGTTTCCTTGATGTGTGTGCATTTCTTCCTTGGTGTGCTTTTGCTCTTTGAGCGAAAACCCCATCTTTTCTTCAATGTCTTCAATCAGGGGAAGAAATGAGACGATATGTGGCTCAAACATCTCACTTTGGTGTTATCGTCTCACTGTCACAGGGTTATCATGTGTGAAGTTACTTAATTATGATGTTATGATGCCTCACACTCGGTCATTTTAATCGAGTAATTTCATATTCACAGTTGATTATTGTTCCGATAGACCTCAACAACCAGGGGAAGTAGTTTCACTTCATCTTTCATGGCTTGCCTGGTGTGAAGCATCTACATACGTGAGAAGATCTTGCATGTTCCCTCGAATGGATTTTCCGCATTGTGCACAACTGTGATTACGTAACAAAACAGATTCTCTTGGTGTGGTTTACTGCTCATCTACAAATTCCGCTACGTACTGAAAATTTCAAAAGTTAGAGGAAATGTTCTCTACATCAAAGTCTCGAATCTGCTGAAGACGGTTGTCAGTTTGGGGGGGAAGCTGATTCAGAAACTTCGCCAAAAAGGAGTGTACGGAGAAGCTGCTAAAGACATGCGGCATGAATTGGGGGGAAGTTAATCCAATTTATGCATATTACATCATTTTCTACAAGTGAAGAAAACGGTTCTCAAGTCAAGGTACCAGAAGAAGACAAAGAGCGTAAACTTTCATCATCCTCAGCACTTGAAGAGCTTATGAAGACCTTTCTTTATTTGTTTTCTATATTTGTAGTAAATGTTGTAAGTAATCCCTTATGTCGTCCCATTGGGGGAAGATTGTTGGAATCGCTCCTAACTCGTAAATGGAACGACATTGACGGGATTACATTTTCTATCCTTGTTACCTTAAACACATGGTCTTGTTATGTCAATTACCAATTGTTGTATGTGTTTGGGTATATAAACCCCTCCATACTTCCATGGAGGGGTGAGTATCATTAGTGTAAGCTTTCACCTTTCATAAATAAAACACACTAGTTTCTCCCTTCTCTCTCTAGTTTCTCTCTCTAACATGATGAAGATGTTCTTCCATCTTCCAAGACCTCCCGATTCACCAAATCTTCCGGATAATCAACAATTAGCTTTGTGGGCTCAAACTTGTTATCCTCAATTCCCAACATTACAAAATGTCTTCACAAATCCTCCACAACCCGTTGCTCAACCAACTGCAACAATCACACCATATGATCCGTCACAGCAACAATCTCAAGAAACTCAATTGGTTCCATACAACAACAACAATGATCAAGCACTTTACAGTGAAGCTAATGAGGATTCTGATGCCTTCGATACATTGCAACAAGGGTTTGTTATGATTGCTAGAGCCTTCGGCCGATATACAAACAAATCCAACAATCGCATTCGTTCCTCATCAAACACAAGGAATCAGGCTGTTGTTAACAATGGACATGTTGAAGTTCAGAATCATGGTAATGTTCGTCAGATGGGCGGTGGTCAAGGGTTTAATGCTATGGGAAGGAATAACATGGATGCTCCACAACAACAAAGAGCTCAAGTGGTTGAACATGGTAATGCTCAGAATGGGATTAATGGTCTTTGTTGCTATAACTGTAATGAGAAGGGTCACCTGGCTAATGCATGCCCTAAGCCGAGGACTAGAGGCAGTGCTTATCACAAAGAAGCTTTACTCTTAGCTCTTAAGGATGAAGCTGGTGGCAATCTTACCAACAAGGAACAGAGCTTCATGGCAGATGCAGATTCTGATGATGACATGGAGGACTTGCAGGCTAATGCAGCAGTGATGTTGTTGGCGCACATGCAAGCTCTCCACATGAGTGACACAGGCCCAGTGTATGACACTGACGGCTTGTCTCAGGTACCGGATCAAACTATACTCATTAATAATCTGATATCTCAGCCAAAATCTACATCCGACAAGGGTCAGCGTGTTCAACATGAGCCATCTACATCCCATTCCGATGATCATCAAATAGACCCCGTAGTTATATTTGACGATCAAGATGACCTTATAGTTACCATTGATAATCAAGTTGACTCTGTGGTTATACTTGAGGATCTGACTAATGATCATGTTGAGACTCACGTTGAACAAGATGAACCTTCGTCTAATCTAGAAGTTGAACTCATGACCTTAATTAAAGACCAAGAATCTCGACTGGAAATTTGCAAGTAATTAAAAGAATCAAATGCACTGTTGACTAGGGATAATGAATGCTTAAAAAGGCAACTCAACGTTTTTAAGACTCAAGAAAAACATGAACAAGGTTTTGAAGTCGCTTTTGCTAAATCACATCAAAACGAAAAATCATTAGAATGACAGATACGTGAACTAGTCGCATCCAAGAATGCTTTGTTGTCTCAAATAGAACAACTGAAATATGATCATAAAAAACAACTTAACGCTCTTACTTTGGAAACTCAAAAAGCCAAGTCTGAGTTGTTAACTTGTCAAAAACAGTTCTCTAAATACAAAAAGCATTCAACGAAACGAATAGATGCCTATCTTGAGGAAATTGTCGACTTACAAAACAAAATCAAAGAGTTTCGAAATGTTGTTTATAAACATGGTGAATCAATCACAACGATTCAAAAGTTTACTTTCAAACCAAATTCAAATGGATATGGACCGAATCTTGCTGATTACAAACCTAAGTTTTCTAATAGAGCATTCAAACCAAATCTTAAAGTTTACAGTGCAGAACATAGAATTGATGATTCCATTATGAGTGTTGTTGAATATAATCGTCAAGAGGAATTAGATGCAGAATACGAGAGTCGATCAAAATTAGAAAATGTTGTTTACAACAAACCATTTAACTATTCAAAAGCTGTCACTTTCGTTGAACAACGGGATACTTCTAACACACCTTGGGTTATCAGACCTATTTCTGAGTCTTCGAATGTTGGTCCCCAACCCAATTCTGCACAAATTAATGGTGCTTTACCTTCACTCAGTGAAGTAAAATCAATACCCGAAAATCGTCAAATTCTTAGATATTTTGACATTTTTACTTCTGACATCAAACTTTTAGAACGTGAGATTGAATTTCATTCTAAAATAAAAGTTGAACATTTTCAATCGCCTCAGGCGCGAGAACAAAGATATATTTTTCAGAAAAGAATTTTACCCCATGTTCGAAATTTGAAAAATTATGCATTGTATTGGGAAAGGGAATTTCATAAGGAACTTGGATTGATGAAAATCGTTTTCGAGAAAACAGGAACATCTATTTCAAATACAAAACGTAAAAAGAAAATGTTATGAAAAGATGTTGATCGACTCTTGGAAGATGTTATTTGTGCTGATATCCATAATGTTGTGTTATTGCATTCTTTTGCATATGCATTTGATTATATCTCTGCTGATTCTGTTGATTCTGTTAAAATTGTTGAGAATGCTGATACTGTGTCACAAATCAAGTCTTTAAAATTTGAAAATGAACGATTGTTAAACGAGCTTTCAAATGCAAAATGTCGTCTTCAATGGTGTCAAAAAGATTGTCAAAATCGTGAACTTGCTTTGCAAAACAAAATCAACCAGTTGCATTCCAACTGTGAATGCAAAGCAATTAACACCACCTATACTCTTCACAGTTGGAATTGAGGATAACAAGATTGAGCCACAAAGCTAATTGTTGATTATCCGGAAGTGAAGGTGAGACAGGGAGTCCACGGATAACCCTTTCTTTGTCAACTTCTTTTTGGCGAGGCTTCAAGTAGTCGTACAACAATCCGTATGTAGCATGATGAAGATTCTTAGCTTGACGGATGAAAATGACATACTTCTCCCAATCAGGACCAAGACTACTTAGTAACTTAGTGTTGACGGCAATTCTTGGCATGATGATGTTGTATTTTTCCAAATCATTGATGATGTCTGAGAATCGATGATGATAAGACTCTAATGTCTCTCCTGGTTCAATCATGAAGTGTTCATAAACCAAGTAAATTTTGGATTCCATATCCTCTTGATTGAGTTCAGTGCCTTCCATGAGAAGATGAATATGTTCCCACATTGCTTTAGCAGTCTTTTGAGCATCAACACTTCGAAGGATCGGATTGGGTAATCCCAAAAGAATGTATTGCATTGCTAGCTCATCAGCTTCGAAATGTAGAAGTTCATCAGCAGTGAGGTCAGAAAGAGTTGCAATGTTGGTGACATTATCTCTTGCTGGAGTAGCATTTGGATCTCCGGGTGTAATGACAGTAGGCATCTGAAACGGACCTTCCATGATAACCTTCTTTAAGAACTTTCCATGTGGCTTCTTTAGATCACAAAACCTGAAGAACCTAATCACCCATTGATCGTAGTTTCCGGGAGTGAGCATTGGAGGTCTATCAAGTGATCCAGCCTCATGAATGGATTGTTGGCTGCTTAAGGCTTCACACATTTTGCCAAACCAAGACGGTTCCTTCATAGTATTCCTGGATGGATGTTGATTGTTAAAGTTTGTGTAAGGTTGTACTTGAAGACTAGGTGGTGGTTGAACCATTTGTGGTTGAATTGCTCCTTGTTGTGGAAAATGTTGTTTATTAAATTGTTGTTGATAAACTTGTTGTTGTAGATTGAATAGTTTTTGTTGTTGACTGAGTTGTTGTTGTTGTTGTTGAGGATATACATGAGGAAAGTAGTTAGAGTATGGTGGTTGAGACATCTTGAAACTTGTGTTGATGATGGATCTTTGTAGTCGAATGAAACTTTATTGATGAAGAGTCCTTAGGCGTAGAAACCAAGTTTAGGCAAAGAAAACCTTAGGCGTAAAAACACCAAACTTACGCGTAAAATTAATATTTAAGCGTAGGATTAGCTTACGCGTAAGAATTGAGAAACACTAAGGTTAGGCGTAAACTGAAAGTTAGAAGTAGAAAACTTATGGGTAAGATTAGCTTATGCGTAAGACAAAGCTTAGGCGTAAGAAAATGCTTAGGCGTAAAGACTTCTACGCGTAAGTTTTAGCTTATGCGTAAAATTAGGGTTTTGCCCAAAAATCCTTTACATTTATTCCAGTGTAAAAGATATCCAAAGTAGAAGTGTTTTCAGGCTTATCCAAGCAAGAAAACACTGAGTAAACCAAGAAAACTGAAGATCAAACCACGGATAACTTACGCGTAACTTTAGGGTTTTGTTACGCGTAAAAAGTAACCAAAACTGATTTGTAGCCCAAAGTGTTTCTAAACCAGATTTTTGTGATGAAACAGCTTCAATATCACCAAAATAACACAAGAGTGTGAAACTTGATGATCCAAAACCTTTAGACACCTTACGCGTAGAACCAGCTACACGAATGAAATCAAGCTTAAAAACTAATAAATACACGTAAAGTTTGAAACTTTTTGCCAAAAACTTAACCTTTAACACCTAATAACCTTGAAAGTACAAGAATCTTGTATTTGAAAGTGAAAAAAGATGAGTTTTTATGCGTATGAAAGTTTGAAATCGTGAACCTTACGCGTAACAAAAAAACTTCAAAAACAAAATAGTTTCACCCAACTATTTGGCGATTGATACCACTGTTAGGTTCCCATTTATGTAACACAAGCCTCAATATGTAAGAAAGAAAGATAAGATGATCGGTTGAACAAGACAAGACAATATGCGTATGAATGTAACACAAGTTATGCGTAAATATTGAGATGAAATGAACAACCAACCTTCTAAGGAAGGTTTACAAGATTATTTATAGGGCAAGGAGCTAGGGCAACACTACTAGCATCCTTCCCTTCTTATGGGCTTGGGCCAAGGCTCATGGGCTTTCTACATAAGCCTTGGCATGATAACTAAAATAAAAGCCATAATTAAGCTAACTATTACATATTAATTACTAACACTTGAATTCTAGTTTAGGAGTGATTCCAACAGTAGAGGTGTGGAGATGAAAGTGGAGTGGTGAATGATAAGGCTCTAGGCACCAAAGGTGACGGTTTAGTGGAAATAGGAGTGTTTGGTTTAGGAGGTATAGTAGTGTTTGGCATGGTAGGTTTGTAGGTAAAATCCTTTTGGAGATTAGTTTGATTGGTTGAGTTGGTGGAGGGGAAATCCTAGCGTTTTTCAGTTGAAGAAATTTCATGAATAACACAAGCAAGTTTCTTGGGTGGTCCTTTGGTGGATGAGTTAGCACTAGGAGCTTTCCTCATGATGAGATGATAAAAGGTTAGTGAGGTAAAGGTTTCTAAATTATGAGAATTAAGTTGTAGATGGTGACTTAGAAGTCCTAACAAGATGGTTTATAAAGGAAAGGATTTGGCGAGTGTATTCAAGGCTTAAACCACTAAGATCCTTTTATAATGCAATGATTTGCATCCACAAGAGTCAACTTCAGAGTTGTACTGATCAAGGAGGTTAATTAAGGAAAGATGGAGTGTTCAAGTTAGCAAGGAGAGCTTGAAATGATTGATTTAGCTAGAATTAGCTGAATTCGGCAGCCGGTTATCCGTCTAGGCTAATCCTAGGGAACCGGCTCTCAGCAGCCAAGAAAAGAAAAAAATGATGTTTTGTGAGGTCTAGTACCTACACATCTTGAATGTTTTAGTCTTCTTAAGTGTCTTAAATGAAGAGCGTATTAAATGATCAAGAGAAATGATTGATGGTAGCTAATGATTGTCGTTTATGGAAAGAAATGGGACTTTATGACCACCAATAGGTAATCAAAGATGACACTAAGAAATATGAGAATGCTAAGTGGAGTTAAATGATCCTAGAGATCAAATAATAGTTTGAAAGAAATTTGGAAAATTCTTTAAAAATCATGATAAATGAAAAACTAATTTTTGGCCTATTTTGAGGTAAGGATGACTAGAATCAATTTTCTAAAATTGAGAGAAATATCAAGCTAAGTGTTTTGAGATGTGAGGAACAATGTGTGAGCATTAGAGTGGAAATATAGTAAGTTTAGGTGAATTGATAAATCAAAAGCACTTTGAATGTGATCCTAAGTTAGCTATGAGTGAGAGTGAGACCTACTGATTTTGAGGAAGACTTAAGTAATCCTAAAAGATCATGTTTAATTAGTATGGTATGATCTAGGGTAATGGTTTGATGTATGGATATCTGCAACTGCATTTCTGTCTGCCCGGATCCCACAGATCTCTAAATGGTGGGATCCGTCTAATACAAAGTGATGGATCCGGCTACTGCAGATCAATACCTTCACAGAAAGTGTGCAGATTTTGCACCAGATGATGCATACTAATACCACAAGTTTCTACTGTAAGTGAACATCAAAATAAGTAAATATCTCACATAATCATAACATAAATGAGAGTAATAGTGATAACATTCAAGACAAAGAAGTAGCTAGATAAATCTTGTACAAACATAAGAAACCATTGTAAAAAGTTCATAAAAGAAATGTCTAAGACAACCATAAGCATAATGTCTCTTTTTTCAATCGCTTCTCTTCCTCGGACTCGTTTGGAAGAGTTGGAAGTTGTTCAAAGTAGGTTATGGGGTCCATGTGGACGTTGGCAACGGGGTTGACTTTTTATTCTTCTTCATCCGAAGAGTCCGAGAGAGAACGAGGCCTTTTCCATTGATCATGATCCATTTAGAGGGTTTTTTGGTAAGTGGTACCATAACGTGATCGGAGAGGAAATGATCATCGTTGATAGGAGAAGGTTGTATTGCACTAACATACTCACAGAGTCGTGTTAGGAGCATACCATAAGGAAGTACCATGGTGTTGACTTTGAATACACCTACCATTCTTTTCACCATGTAATAGGCAAGGTTAAATGGTCTTTGGTGAATGAGGCAATAGATCACTTGGACAAGACATGCATTGGGATGGTCTTTGTTCTCGACCAAACAAATGACATTTTCTCTAAGAATTTCTTCCCACTTTCTATAGATGGGATTCATTTCGAAGAGTTCCATTTGAAAGGGATCAAAGTGGATGAGCTCTTTGTTGCGGTTGAGGCGAGATTGGTCGGCTCTAATTTTGAAGATGGTGTCTCGAACAACTGTGGGGTCATCGGGAGGAGTGTGATAGATTGGTTTTGGGTCTAGTGCAAAAGATTGAGTGGATATTGCTCAATCTTGGGAGTACATACAAATATCTTCACATGGGATGCGAAGAATTTGTGCAAATGTGTTGAGGGGTAAGGTGATGGTTTGGTTGTTGATAATGAAAGTGATTGAGATGCTTTCATCATTGTTTCGAGTGATCCTAAAACTTTTGTAAAACTCAAAGATAAAAACCGGACAAATTTGTTCATCAATATCTAGGAAACAATCAAAGTTAATTGTCGAGAAGACTTGACGAATGTTGGTATTTTCAAGGAAACATTCCTTAACCACACGACCTTCGTGAATAAGTCGTTTTTCAAGCTTTTTGAAAATTTTATGATCGGTTTTTGAGAGCTCATCATTTCGATAGTATCTAGAGAGGTAGTGGACGGTGTCATGGTGGTCTTGTTGGGTAGCTTTGGGCATGGTTGATCCTAGAAAAACAAATATTCCAAGTAGGTAAAATTTGTCGAGATGGGTTTATGGTTTTGGTTTGTATTAACAATGTTATTTTGAAAAACCTTTAATTACATAGAATCCTTTTATAATTACTTGTTGCAATACCTAATTTCTTCAATTGGAAATCAATTGAATCTTAATTGAAAAATATAAACCATAAACCCTAGGAGGAAGATGATGATGAATAGAACATATGAGTGTAATTACTTACAATGATGTTCAAGAATGAGATGCTTGAAGATATGAAGCCCTATGGAGATGGAAGCAGAAGTTGGGTCGTTTTTGTGTTTGTGAGGATAGGGAAAGTGAGTTATTTTGGTTTTGAAAATCGTATTTCTGATTCTGTCACACGGTCCCCCGGATCCCTTGTATTAGGGATCCGGCTACTGTAGACAGAAAAAGGAGTGTTTGTTTTTGTAATAAGTTATACAATAGCTTATAAAACAATACTTGTAGAATGGGGTTCCTATTTGAATAGACGTTTGGTCAAGGTGTTTTGATGGTCAATTGGTTTATTAGATAAGTTGACCATCAAGAGTCTATTTTGTGAAGATGATGTGAGTTTGTAGGATCGTGTATTTTATGTTGTTTAGATGATTCGGGTGGTCTAGGATTATGATAAAACAAGTAAGCCATGGTTAGAGAGATGAAGATATGAGAGGGTGTTTTCTAGAGAGAGAAATAAACAAATGTAAGGTTAGATTATGAGAAAAGCACCACCCCTTCCAAGGATGGAAGGGGTATTTATAGTTACAAATAATACGCGCTATGGATCAGGCATACAGTGGGTAAAGACCCGTCTGTCACACCCCCAAATTACCTGTTTTGCAGCGGAATGGAATTCCTGGGGGATGACTGTCATAGCATCAAAGTTACAGTTATATTGACCGACCTAAAGTGTCGTTTTGAAAATATCGTTTGATTTAGTAAAATAATCAAAGTTTACAAAACATAGGTCCCAAAATATTTCCAATATACCAAAATGAGTTTGTTACAATCAAACGATAGTTAAGTGCATAAAATATAGGTGAGACGCGTCGACACCGCGACTCTATGATAAGTCCACATGCATGCCATGAAGTGAATGCCTTAGATACCTGAGATAAAACATGCTAAAAGTGTCAACACAATGGTTGAGTGAGTTCATAGAGTTTGGTTAACAAGTAAAGCTTTTAAAGAGCGATCATGCAACAAAGGCAAAGTTTTGGTCATTTAGAATAGTCCACAAAGCAAAGGCATCGTAAATCCACTCAGTTCCAAGTTCCACCCATACAAAACTTGCAACCTGTGTGTTCACAACCCACTGCCAAAATACGTCTAGCTTATGTTCATGCACACGTTGTCAAATGAGTTCTCAAAGCAAAGGCATTGTAAATCCACTCAGTTCCAAGTTCCGCCCATACAAAACTTGCAACCTGTGTGTTCACAACCCATTGCACAAAATATAGTGTGTCTAATAGTCGATTATAAGTTACCACAATAATTCACCATATAGTACCACGTATATAATAATGTATGCCAGGCAAAGCCCCTAGAATAAATAATATGCGTCCCGTAACATAGTGGACGAGAGGTTGGCCGACCTCTAATAGCGCTATCCATACTACCTACTAATAGGAGACTAACAATGCGAATGTACGAACAGTACATCATACAACTATTATATACAATTAAGAACACTCCGAACATGGGAGAATTTGCACACTCCACCGATAAGGCGAGAATTAGTATTGCTCCGCTCACATAGGGAGACTTTGCACACTCCACCAATAAGGCGAGAATTTTTGAGAACGCTCCGTAACATAGTGAGACGCTCTGCTCCGGACCGGGGAGGCTTTAGGTTGCTCCGAACAAGGGAGACTTTATAGTGATGCTCCGAACATGGGAGACTTTATAGTGATGCTCCGAACATGGGAGACTTTAGGTCAAGGTCATAACACGTACGGTTCAATAAGTTCAAACAAGTCATAAGTTTGTATTTAAGTTCAAGAGTTCCGTTCAAAAGTTCGTAATTAAGTTCAAAGATTTAAGTCGAGTTCAAAAGTTCAGAACAGTCAAAGAGCTCGAATAATATCAAAAGGTTCAAGATAGTCGAAGCGTTCAAAATCACGTCAAACAAGTTTAAAATATATCAAAAGGGTCCTTGTACAAGTTAAAAGAGTTTAACTATATGTCAAAATGTTCATATCAAGTCCAAAGTGTTCACTTATATGTTAAAGGGTCCGAATCAATTTAAAAGAGCTCAAATATACATGTCAAAGGGTTCAAAATCAAGGAAAGTGATTCAAATAATGGCGTTCATAACATAGTGATCAATTTAGTTCGGGCACAATCTACTTACTAGCATAAGTAGTGAAACAAAAGGGTAACAAGTTCATGATAGTTCAAACAATATAGTTTAAGTTCATATAAGTGTAAAATAAAAGCATGAAGTTGAGCATGTATCTCCCCCGAAGAGTTTATAAAACAATTAAACGAGTAGAAGTGGGGCTACAAACTCACCTGATGCAATGATTATGGTGACAAAAGTATATACACTGAAATGAGGTGCGATCTTTATCCGCAACTAGTTACTTGATGAGGTTTTATGAACAATAGGTTTAATCCTAAACACCCAAGGTTTTTATTTCAAAACCTTACTTAGAAGTGTGTCTAGATTGTAAATTTAACTTGACTTGAAGAAAAAATGGTTTCCTTGTCTTGGCTCACCATGGCCGGTTCTTGTAGAGGATGAAGAGAGGAAAAATTTTCTTTCACCTTAAGATAATATTGTGTGTGTGCAGTGTAAAAGATATTAAACACAAGTATATTATTGTTTACTAGAGATATTTGTTCACAAAAGTGGTGTGTCACCCCATATATGTCGACCAACATATTAAACAAATAAGACTTGTGTATATTGATCATTTAAGCATGTATAGGTAGAAGTAAAGGTGTAATTATTTAAGGATAATTGGTAACTTGTATATATATATATAAGCATTTAGGGTAGCGTTAACTAATAATAAATTTTAACGGGTCAAAATAAAATATATTGAAGTCATAAAAAATATAAAAATACATTCCTTGCAAAAATTGAGTGAAATAATAATTATCAAGTGGTATTTACGAAAACCGTCGTAATTATATAAATATAACAATTTATGTAACACCCCAACCCGACAAGGGTAAAGATATCACAATACGGTTTCATATCAGAACTTTAAATACTATACAAAAGCGGAAGCTTTTACAAAACTTACAAAAGAGAATATAAATAACTTAATATTCAAAATAAATCTAAGATCCCTATTAGCAAATCTTGCTCTTGTCTCTACTCTCAACCCAGATCAGCTATCCCATAAGCTCATCTTGAATGTTTAATACCTGCCGCAGGAAAAGAAAAATGCGGCTGAGCTTACAAAGCCCAGTGAACAGATATAACGAAACCAAAAACTAAACCAAACAAAGATACGAATAACGAAATCATAACGGGATGAGAATACTGAATCATTGAGGATTCTGCGGAAACACAAACATACAGAAATCCAGAAAACACATAACAGTTAACACCTCGTAGCACATTAATGACACAAATGCAACACATCATAATAACCAGACACTTAACATATCAAGAAAATAGATTACATATAACCCGAACGAAAAGTCTAAAGACTAACAGAAAACACTTTCCAGAAAATAAACATGGCATTCATACAAATCAATAAATCTACATTTAACGCACTTAATTCAATATTGTAGCAGCGGAACTAGCAGAAGTCATGGCAGCCTCACATACCAAAAGCAAACACAGTATACATACTATAACTAAATAGACAAAGACATATCATAGCCATTAGCAATTTTCAGAACAGATATCATAAGCTAAACCAGTTCCCAGATCAAATCTTAACATCCGTAGAGTTTTAACATGGCAGGTCACATATGCAGACAGATAATTAACTGATAGGCAAGGTTTATAAAATTAACTGAACCATCATCCAAACTAAACTTCCAAAACACTCAATTGTACACTAGCACATTCATCTCACAGATCAACGCATTCACGTAACGATAAGCTAACATAATATCAGATATACAAATCATGTTTAAACATATTAATCCTATCCTAGCATGGCAACTAGTAATCACTTGAACATATACGTCATAAGCACATTCACCAACATATCATATCAGGATACATAATATAACACTCGAAAATACCGAATCATAACAGAATGCTTAACACAGAAGTAACAGATAAAGGTTTAGTTAACTACCACGAGACCAGAATGTATCATATTAGAAACATCATAATTATACAGAAATAATCTCAGAAATGGTTTTGAAGTAGCTAGCTCCCAGAATTTTGTGAAAAGCGTATTGCACACGACATCATTCACCAGACAAATCATACCGGATAACAGATCAGATCTAGGATGCATCCATATGCCCCAACAGACAGATAGTTGCCATACTATCAATAAACAGATAACGGAAAGGGACATGGCAGAACATCACTCTACTGCCCTAGAGTCATGTCAGAGGTGCATCACTGACACAGACATGAAACCCCATGACTAGTTAATATTTTGCTCTGGTATCAACTAACTTAGGTCAAACAGATCTTCAGATATGGCACAGATCATAATCAAACACAAGGTCACAGATAACATATCAGATAGTTCATATCATAAGGTTCATATTCCGCTATTCAGAAGTCAGAAGTTCTTATCACAATCACAAATCATACATTCATATTTAGAAGTTCATAATTACACTTAATGAGGTTCAACAAATATGCATATCAGAGTCTTCATAACACAAGTTCACAACAGATATTGCATGGTTCAATAAAAACAGAAGTGCAGATAAGCAACAGATCAAACAAACAGAATGGGGTTCATAGCAAAGGCTTAGGAAACCCTAATATAAAAGCTAACAAAAAGAAAACGTTATAAGGAACCTTTACTGAAAAGGTCAGAATATCTGTACCTTAAAGCAAATGAGAGGAAAGCAAACGAATGAGTGAATCACGAAGATGTAACGTCGCGTCTCCTTCAACGAATCTACACGGATTATGATTTATTTAATACTCATTAGCATCATTAAGTTATAATGGATTTATCTCGTTCACACTCTTAAAGTCGTAAGTATAATCTTATTCTTATTGACAGACGGAATTACAACGTTTTAGAGTCTTAATAATTAATTAGCCAAACTTAGGGGTTGTAAATGACAGATGGTAAACTCAAGGGTTTAATACGAAAAATATCTTAATTGAGGGCTTATATGATCGTCGTTCAAAGTATAGGGTTTACAAATGTCAATAACGGATTTTAGGACTCTCTTTCAAAATAGTTTACATAAGCCTTTATAACTTACATGATTAACCAAGACTCACACGTAACATTGTTCGAATGCAACCTAAATGAGACCATGCATGCAATACTTCCAATTCCTGACTTAGTTCTTTACACACAATCATAACTCACGCATGTTTACATCACGCTTAGTACTAGCTCATTTACTCTTAATCAATAGTTATTAACGACTCCAAGACTTACCATTCTCACATGAAATAACGAATTTACACACTTAGCTTTTAACCCTAATCGACTTCCTATTTTTGTTCTAGGGTTTTCCCATACTTTTAATATCATTTAATACGCATTTAATTTACATGTTACTTCTTTTAATGACTTCCACCTTGACCTAGAACGTATGAAAACTCAACGGAATTTAACTCAACTCATGCATGTCCTTACGCAATTAACTTACACATGTCGACCCCTATATTCCAAACATGCATACATTTGACACAAACAATTACGCTATAATATAAGCGTGATGCATGTATATCGACCCATGGCCTTTAACGAGACCAAAAACTCACATGATTCATGTTTACTTACGTTTCAATCCCCACGACACATTCATGACCTAAGACCATACGTTAACCATATGCATATAATACGTCAACTTATATACACATGTACGTTTATGATTTATGTGACCATTCCCAAGTTACTCACTATCCAACTTAAGCATACATCGACACATACGCATGCACATATTTTCATAAAAGACTTGAACACGAGGTAGGTTAATGTGTCGACAACTCACTTGACTCACAAACACACGCATGATACACGGTTCACAAACCATTTAAGGTGCGGCATGCATGGTTCGATTAATACTTAGGGTTTCGGCTAATAGGTTTTACGCAAACCATAACTCATCTACGTATCTTACGTATTCACGTTAGCTTGTTTTTACCTTGGCCGATTCATGATCTATGTGGGTCGGTTTGTTTTACTTTCGGTTATACATGTGGTTCGGTTTTTCTTATGCTCGACATACCTATGATCCGATTCAAACAATACGTACTACATACATGTTCTCTTAATATTACAAGGTTCAATTCATATGCTTTGTGTTTGTTTGGTTTCATACGGTTCGGCCACAAAGAAAAGAAACACAACTGGACTAAACAAACATGATACAATACATTAACGTAAGGTGTATTAAAGGAAGACGAATAAAACATTTATACCTCAGCTCGTGGGAACAAAAGTCTCGACACCAAGGGTTTAGGGTTCTCGGCCGAATGGAAGAAAAAGAAAGAGAGAGAGGCAAAAACTAGGGTTCCAAATTGAGGTTAAGTAATTGTATATATAGTTAGTAAAATTTTCGGTTTAGGGCTTGAGATGGGGTGGGCTTCGGCTTGGATCCAACCAAACAAACAAACACCACTCCCCTTGTGGCTCTCTTGGCTCTCGGCTTTTAACCCAACCGAACACAAACAAACGACCCAACTAACCGGCCCAACACTTTAGCGAGACGCTTAAATCTTCGTCGTACAAAATCGATCACGTACACATATTAGTAAAGTTTTTTAATTATTCGTAAGTTAGGTTATAATTTTGTTAAGCGAACGTTATTATATTTTACGTAGTTTATAATTGTTTACGGTGAGGTTAATTTAGTCTTTTGATATGTTTTATATTTTTAGGGTTTTACAACTCTCCCCTTCTAAAAAGAAAATTTCGTCCTCGAAATTGGACAAGACGAAACAGGACAGCAACCCAATGCGGATTTCAGAGTTTCGAGGAATTATAACAAACACGGAACCCATCTCAGAACAAACGGATTTTTATCAGAATCTACAAACTCATACTTTTCAGAAATCAAGCAATAATCAAATACTTACAACAGACTATCATATACTCATCAAAGTAATGGCAGATAACGGATGAGATGTAGAAAATCAAACGACAATTTCTAACTTATTCAGATATCTAATGACGAGAACAAACATAGGCATAGACGGAACAAATCCTAACGGTCTCACTAGTCGCAGAAGTTCATGGAGACGTACAGGCTTAGGGCAGACATAGCAATCTATAGGTTCGCACAGATCATAACGATTTCGGGTTCCAAGCGTACAAAACTTATACGTAACAGATATCGATGAAAATCTCACAATTAAGTACGGAATTTCAAACGAACATGAGAAGTGCCAAATAACAGATACCAGTCAAAATCCATTCACGTATCATCCACAGGCATTTCCCCAGACGTCATATGACTTCAATAAGTTCAAATTATATGATCTCGGTATGATCACGTTGATCAGGCGTCATAATACTTGCATCACATAACAAGTTCTTATTGTCATCATATTCTGTCCCGGGTCATGGCAAACCACATAACTAATATCATAACAAAACATATCACATACGGATAACATACAGATAGCAAGTAACATACTATAACAAACCAGATTCACATGAGTATCCATCATGATGGTCATATTCATTTCAGGCTGTGATTAAGCGACATCATTAAGAAAACGCATAGTAGACAAAACTTATGAGGACTAACAGAAACTTAACGAATCTATCAGGAAGAAACAACAAGCCGGAACTATACTTTCAAAATTTTGTTTTATTTCCACTAATCAAACAAATTTTGCAAAATCGTCATAAGATGAACTTCCAAAACAAAACTTAATAATCCAAGATTCAATCATCTAAATGAAAACAAAAGGACCTAAACTCAAAATCCAATGTCAGAAATTTCTCATAAAGAGGCAACTAACCAGGAGTGCACATTTCTATTCTTGTATCGGATTAAACCTACTAGAAGCCGTAGACTCTAAATCCGAGTCCACCTCGTATTCTTCCTCATGTTCTTCTTCTTCCTCTTCTTCCTCACTTATCCATCCATTCCTATTTCCTTCACGCTGCGGTAATAAGCGACTAGCAAAGTCACTTTTCCGATTCCTCTCTTCTTCTTCCGTCACACGATCTACAAAAGCATACAAATCGCGACTCCTCGCCCAACCTACTCCTCCATCTTCAAGGAACTCGGGACATCTATCATGATACCTAGTGGTGAAACCTTGATTGTCAACAACTTTAGTTTCGTACTCCTTTACTACTTTTCCGTCTACGTTCTTCAAGGTCAGCTTCTCCTCAATTGTGCATGGCCACATACTAGCTGGAACTCGTATCCTCCTGTTGGTCCGCTTCACTCTACCAAACCTCTTGCAGCCTTTAGCGATAACAACGGTCCACCTCATCCTCTCCTTAGGTTGCCTAGCTGGTCCTTGTTTGCTCCTATCAGATGAACTAGAGCGACGAGGGATAACCATCTAAAAGAATAACCAACTATTAGCAAAGTCTAAGTACGATAGTGGACGCAAAGAAAGTACGCAGAAGGGAAAATCCTAAATCTACCCACTTCTCATAGGTCATAGCCTAAGCTCTAAGGGTCCTAAAACCTAGAGCTCTGATACCATAAATTGTAACACCCCAACCCGACAAGGGTAAAGATATCACAATACGGTTTCATATCAGAACTTTAAATACTATACAAAAGCGGAAGCTTTTACAAAACTTACAAAAGAGAATATAAATAACTTAATATTCAAAATAAATCTAAGATCCCTATTAGCAAATCTTGCTCTTGTCTCTACTCTCAACCCAGATCAACTATCCCATAAGCTCATCTTGAATGTTTAATACCTGTCGCAGGAAAAGAAAAATGCGGCTGAGCTTACAAAGCCCAGTGAACAGATATAACGAAACCAAAAACTAAACCAAACAAAGATACGAATAACGAAATCATAACGGGATGAGAATACTGTAGGATTCTGCGGAAACACAAATATACAGAAATCCAGAAAACACATAACAGTTAACACCTCGTAGCACATTAATGACACAAATGCAACACATCATAATAACCAGACACTTAACATATCAAGAAAATAGATTACATATAACCCGAACGAAAAGTCTAAAGACTAACAGAAAACACTTTCCAGAAAATAAACATGGCATTCATACAAATCAATAAATCTACATTTAACGCACTTAATTCAATATTGTAGCAGCGGAACTAGCATAAGTCATGGCAGCCTCACATACCAAAAGCAAACACAGTAGACATACTATAACTAAATAGACAAAGACATATCATAGCCATTAGCAATTTTCAGAACAGATATCATAAGCTAAACCAGTTCCCAGATCAAATCTTAACATCCGTAGAGTTTTAACATGGCAGGTCACATATGCAGACAGATAATTAACTGATAGGCAAGGTTTATAAAATTAACTGAACCATCATCCAAACTAAACTTCCAAAACACTCAATTGTACACTAGCACATTCATCTCGCAGATCAACGCATTCACGTAACGATAAGCTAACATAATATCAGATATACAAATCATGTTTAAACATATCAATCATATCCTAGCATGGCAACTAGTAATCACTTGAACATATACGTCATAAGCACATTCACCAACATATCATATCAGGATACATAATATAACACTCGAAAATATTGAATCATAACAGAATGCTTAACACAGAAGTAACAGATAAAGGTTTAGTTAACTACCACGAGCCCAGAACGTATCATATCAGAAACATCATAATTATACAGAAATAATCTCAGAAATGGTTTTCGAGTAGCTAGCTCCCAGAATTTTGTGAAAAGCGTATTGCACACGACATCATTCACCAGACAAATCATACCGGATAACAGATCAGATCTAGGATGCATCCATACGCCCCAACAGACAGATAGTGGCCATACTATCAATAAACAGATAACGGAAAGGGACGTGGCAGAACATCACTCCACTGCCCTAGAGTCATGTCAGAGGTGCATCACTGACACAGACATGGAACCCCCATGACTAGTTAATATTTTGCTCTGGTATCAACTAACTTAGGTCAAACAGATCTTCAGATATGGCACATATCATAATCAAACACAAGGTCACATATAACATATCAGATAGTTCATATCATAAGGTTCATATTCTGATATTCAGAAGTCAGAAGTTCTTATCACAATCACAAATCATACATTCATATTTTGAAGTTCATAATTACACTTAATGAGGTGATTGGTGGCAAACTGTCAAGTTTTGTCACACAAGCTGACCACTTGTGAATGGTCAACCGTAACAAACTTCAAACAGTCTGGAACCAAATGCAATGAAGATCTAGAGGAGTGTAGTGTTTCCCCAGGTCGTTAAGTCCCAACGAGCTGTGCACTGAATCACCAAACGTATAGTGATCGGGTGAATTTGAACGGGAAAAGGGTTATGATTGATATTAAATGACAAAGGAAAAATGAAAGAAAATTAAAAAGATAAATTATATTAAATAAACGCTATCACTATTTTTAAAATGATGTTTTTGATTTTTCTTTTATAAACTTAAATTAAAAACTACGTAACGTACAAAAGAAAATGTGAAACTGAAACAATATTAATTCTAAAAATATAAAAATGACATTTTTACAAACCTAATGATAAGAGAAATTTTTTAGAAAAAGAAATTATTTTTAAAACTATTTATCTAATTATTATTAATTAAAAACTATTTTTACTTATTTAATAATACCCTAAAATACAAGAAAATATGAAATAAAGCTAGAAAAATGCAATTATGACTTAGAAAAATCTAAAATAACTAAAGAGAATTTTCAAAACTAATTTTGTATTTTTCTGATTATTTTTCTATTTTCTATGAATTAAAAACTATTTGAAACTACTTAAATTGCTAAAAATTACAAATTTAACTAAGAAAAATCTGGAAAAATTATTTTTTTGCTTTTTATATTTATCTTAACCTAGGAAAAATGAAAACTTATTTTTTTGAAGTTTTTCTGATTTAATTGTATTAAAAGCTAATTAAAAAGTACTAAAAACTGATTTAAATGAGGAAAAATAGCAAACAGTGCTGGAAAAATATGAAAAATTCAGGAAAACTCTAAAATATTATTCTAATTCTAGGAAAATTGATAAAACTTATGCTTGTTTGTAAGAAATGAGAACTGCTGTGTAAACTGATTTAAGATAAGCACCTAAGATTAAGCTAATAAGTACTATAAGCTACCAAACTGCTACAGAAGCTAAATTATACTAAAAGTACCTAAAAGCAACTAATATCAACTAGCCTAAACCTCTGAAATGAAAACTAAAGAGATTTGAGGATTTGAAATTAAGTGCAAAAACAGATTTTTAGCTACTACTTTGTAGCTTGAAATTAAGCTACTCAAATAAGATGGAACTCAAAACCAGATGTTGGAACCTGAAGGAGACCTGGCTAGCTACTTATAAACCAAGATTCAGATCAAGATAAGCTCTATTGAGCTTGTGACAAGCTCTGCACAACACCTGTGCAGACTCAGTATTCACTGAGTCAGTGCACAGGGCAGATAAGCCATTTTTGGCAAGCTACTTTGAAGCTTGTACAAAATTACTAAAAATCTACAAAAATCAATTTTCAAATCTTGACCAGTTGAAGTTTTTAAGCAAAAAGTTTCACTTGAATTGGATCAATAATGAAGCTATGAAAAATCACCCAAGTTGGGTGAAAACTGAGATTTTAACTTTTGACTTTTGACAGTTTTGCCAAGTTTGACTTAAATGAGATTTGATCTTAATTTGCCAACTGAAAATGATGAAATGAGCTATTATAAGACTTGATTAAGCTACCCCTATCAATTATGAGCACAATGCCAGCTTTTGATTTCACAAATTTTTAACAGATATGAAATGAGGACAGGATCATGGTGATTTTGACTTTGAGAGTTTTATGATGCAAAATTATGAACTGAGTGTTGATTATAAATCTAGTCTAGACTAATGTAGTAACTGATTTCTACTAATCTTACCTCTAACACAGAGACAACACCTAATCCAAACATTACTTAACAAACAGTTTATACTTCTTTATCTAGAGATTCATTCTACAATCATTATCAAAACTTAGCAGAGATCAATCACTATCCTATAAGCTTAATGAAATCAAATTCAAGCAATGATAACTAGAAAATATGAACTGTAACAAAATTGCAGATTCAAACAGTAGAACATAAAGAAAATTCAGACTCACAAGTTATCCAGCTTATTAGCAGCTTATACCAGAACCATAACTATACTAACTTAAGCTATTCCAACCCAATTCCAGCTCTGCAACACCCAATGTCATCACCATTTCCAATTTAAGCTCCAGTTTGACTTTTGTTGACCAAGTGACAAGTTTGCTTGAAAATGACTTATAAGCTTACTCAAAGCTATAAACAGCTTTAAATAAGCTCAACTGAGTTATAAAGAAGCTTATTGAAGCCTGGCACTTAATACATTTGAAACTGTTTTGAAATAGAGAAATGTGAAAACATGAATCTTGATAGACTTTGAAATTAAACTTTGAAAAAGGTTACAATACAATAAACCAACTAAGTTTCATACAACAAAGCTTGAAATTACAACTTAGAACTTATTTTAAGACATGGAATTTAAAAACGACATACATATGAAAATGAAAACTAAGTACTGCCTCTTCTCTCCTTCTTCTGCTTCTTTTATACACCAAAATGACTTCTCTCTCTCCTCTGAGCAAATCCCACTTGTAATTGGGGCCATAGGATTACTTGAGACTATATTGGCCGTTTGATCACATTTTGGCGCCAAAATTATTTTCCAGTGGTTCTGATATCTTAGACAAGGAAAAGGGGCATTTAATGCATCTTGGCTTGGGGTGTTTGGAGGGTAGGAGTGTGATGATGATGGAGTGTGTTGGAGGATGTTGCAGGCGTAGGTGGGTGATGATGAGGAAGGAGGGAAAAGGAAACCCGTGAGTGGTTTGACTGGGGTGTTGACTGGGAGATATATTAATAAGGGGGGGTCAAAAATAGGGAGGTCAAGAGGATATGGCAGGGGTTCAGAAAGGCTTGGCAGGGGGTCAAGTGGTACAAAGGGTCAAGGCTTGTTTTAATAACATAAGGACCAAATTGTAATTTCTGAAAGACCAAGGACCAATTCTGCCAATTTATCAAAGTTGTTTCAAGGGACCAAAAATGACAAGCTTCAATAGTACAAGGACCAAAATAGACATTTTCAAACTTCCAAGGACTATTTTTGCCAAATTTGAAACTTGAAGGACCAAACTTGTAATTTCTCAAAACTTTTGACATTTTTCACCAAAGGACTAATTATGACAAGTTATGATTTTAAAAGGACCTTTGGTGACTTTTCTTTTGAAATAAGTGCTCAGGGACTATTTCTGACATCTTTTGAAACTTGGGGGACTGAAACTGCCAATTATGCAAACTTAGCTCATTTTTCATCTGATTTTAAACATTTTGCATCTGAAACATATAAAATGCAATTTTGAGATATTTTCAGTATTTTAATGCATTTCTGAGCATTTTTAAATGATTTGCAGTTCAGATTTGACCCAAAAATGATGAGTATTTACACACTCATCAATCCCCCACACTAAACTATTGCTAGTCCCTAGCAATCTTTTGAGAAAAACTTAATGGATTTGAATCTCTTTACCAAAAGCCATTACTTCTGGAGTAGCCAAATGTTTCAGTTCAAGTAAGAACTATGGTACACTGATAACCATGTGATTTTGAGCAAACCACCAGCTTCCAACGGATTTGATTTGTCTTTACCAGAAGCCGTTTGCTTCTGGACTGGCCAACTCTTAGATAAAATATCT
This sequence comes from Chrysanthemum seticuspe, assembly GCA_019973895.1. Classification (NCBI taxonomy): domain Eukaryota; kingdom Viridiplantae; phylum Streptophyta; class Magnoliopsida; order Asterales; family Asteraceae; genus Chrysanthemum; species Chrysanthemum seticuspe. The sequence goes on along the minus strand of BPTQ01000002.1, from coordinate 78,508,459 downwards.
TTGGTGAGCTGATTACCAATTATGGTTTTTCCACTGCCTTTACCACAAGCCATAAACTTGCGGGCTAGCCAACTCTTCACTAATTAAAGATATGGTGAGCTGAACACCATACAATTTTGGGCAAATTGCAAGCCGTCAACGGATTTGAGATATCTTTACCAAGAGCCGTTTGCTCCTGGATTAGCCAATCCTTTTGTTTATTAGACATGGCGGATTGATAACCATAAGCTGAGTAAGTGCAAAACACTTACTCCAAAATAAATTTTGGCCAAAAATGGGGGAATTGGGGGGTATAATTACATGATAAAATTCGTGAGAATTCCCCCCCCCCCCACACTAGAAATGAATATTGCCCTCAATATTCAAAGTACCGGCGGTTATGCCGAAACATAGAACGTAAAAAGGAAATACTACGGCCTTTTTTTTTTTTTTTTTTTTTTTTTTTGAACTTTATATACAACAGCGGGGGGCAACTCCCCCACACTAGGGTGGTAGAAAGTAGAAAGAAGTCAGAAATATGGGTGAAAACCCATATGGCATGCTACTGTTTTTGCTTCCCGAGTCGCTAGCTTGACTCGATCCCCGCATTCATTGGTTCATGGGGAAAGTTTGTAGATCCGGGACAACCACAGGAGGAATGTCCTCTCCAAAATAGTGTTTCAATCGATGACCATTCACTTTAAAATTTGGACCATCGGGTTGAGATAACTCAATGGTTCCATATGGAAATACTTTAGTGATGGTGAATGGTCTAGACCAGCGGGATTTTAGTTTTCCCGAGAAAATCTTCAATCTTGAATTGAAAAGAAGGACTCGATCACCGACGTTGAAAACGCGGTTCTTGATTTTTGAGTCATGAATCTTCTGTGTCTTTTCTTTGTAGATCAAAGAGTTCTCGTATGCTTGATCACGGAGTTCATTTAATTCATTCATTTGAACTTTCTGGTGATCACCATCTGTCTGAATATCGAAGTTGGCATGTTTCAAGGCCCAGTATGCCTTGTGTTCAAGCTCAACCGGTAGATGACATGCCTTCCCGTATACTAGCTTGTATGGAGTACACCCGATAGGTGTTTTATAAGCTGTACGAAATGCCCAGAGTGCGTCATCTAGCTTATCCGACCAAGAGGCACGGTTTGCGCCTAGTGTCCTCTCCAGAATTCTTTTAATCCCTCGGTTGGAAACTTCCACTTGCCCACTTGTTTGGGGGTGGTACGCAGTAGAGAGACGGTGAGTTACACCATACTTTTGCATGACTTTATCAAACTGGTCATTGCAGAAATGCGTACCACGATCACTGATTATAGCTCGTGGAGTTCCAAACCTAGCAAAAAGAGATTTTAAGAATTTCATAACAACTCGGGCATCGTTGGTAGGCAAAGCTTTCGCTTCAACCCATTTTGACAAATAGTCAACGGCCACGAGTATGTATTTATTACCGCGAGACGAAGGGAATGGCCCCATAAAGTCAATGCCCCATATGTCAAAAATCTCACACACTTGAATGGCGTTTTGCGGCATTTCATTTCTTTGTGAGATATTTCCGTGACGCTGACAAGCGTCACAGGTTTTGACAAATTCATGGGCATCCTTGTAAATCGTGGGCCAATAGAATCCGGAATCAAACACTTTCTTGGCGGTGTAGTTGGGGCTATGATGTCCCCCAGTAGGTCGAGAATGGCAAGCCTTGAGAATGTCATTGGCTTCCTGACCATACACACATCGCCTGATGACTTGATCCGCGCAAAATTTGAATAAGTAGGGGTCGTCCTAGAAGTAATGTTTTACAACTTTAAAGAATTTGTTTTTCTGTTGGGACGACATCCCTTTCACCACAAAGTTACCCGCATGGTAATTTGCAAAGTCAGCAAACCATAGGGTAGAAGAGTCTCCGCGAAAAGAAACCACATTGAGTGTTTCGAGAGGAAATGTTTCATTTATTTCCTTTTTCTCGAAAACATCTTGGTGAGGGTTTTCTAGACGGGACAGATGATCAGCAGCCAGGTTCTCAGCTCCTTTTTTATCACGTATAATGATATCAAATTCTTGTAGGAGGAGAACCCAACGGAGCAATCTCGGCTTTGCATCTTGTTTTGCAAAGAGATATTTGAGAGCCGAGTGATCCGTATACACCACGCATTTGGTCAAGATAAGGTATGGCCGAAACTTCTCAAACGCATACACCACAGCTAATAATTCTTTTTCTGTAGTGGTGTAATGGGTTTGAGCTTCAGTCATAGTCTTACTCGCGTAGTGGATAGGCTGAAAATGCTTGGTTTTACGTTGCCCCAGGACTGCACCGATAGCAAAATCACTTGCATCGCACATGAGTTCAAAGGGTAAATCCCAGTCGGGGGCAACTAGAATGGGTGCTTCCGTAAGCTTTTTCTTTAATGTTTCAAAAGCTTCGATGCACTCAGGTGAGAAGATAAAAGGAGCATCTTTTTCAAGAAGATGGGTCATAGGCCGAGCGATTTTAGAAAAATCTTGTATGAATCTGCGATAAAACCCGGCATAACCTAGAAAACTCCTAATACCTTTGACGGTAGTAGGATGAGGCAATTTGGCAATAACATCAACTTTTGCTCTATCTACCTCAATCCCATTTTTGGAAATCTTATGGCCAAGGACTATGCCTTCTTTGACCATAAAGTGGCTCTTCTCCCAATTTAGACAAAGATTGGTGTCTTCACACCGCTTTAGCATTTTATCTAAATGGGAGAGGCATGTGTGAAACGAGTCCCCAATGACCGAGAAGTCATCCATAAACACCTTCATTGTTTCCCCGATCATGTCGTGGAAAATTGCCATCATACATCGTTGGAACGTGCCAGGAGCGTTACATAGGCCAAAAGGCATACGTCTGTAGGCAAAAGTTCCGTATGGGCAGGTGAATGTGGTCTTTTCTTGATCCAGCGGATCAATGGGGATCTGAAAATAACCCGAGAAACCATCTAGGAAACAATAGTATTCATTCCCTGCTAATCTCTCGAGCATCTGATCCATGAAGGGTAGAGGAAAATGGTCTTTACGGGTGGCTTCGTTTAACTTGCGATAGTCAATACACACACGCCATCCCGTAACCAATCGAGTTGGAATTAACTCGTTTTCTTCATTTGTGACAACAGTTATGCCACCCTTTTTTGGAACACAGTGAATTGGGCTAACCCAAGGACTATCAGAGATCGGGTAAATTAAACCGGCATCAAGAAGTTTGAGAACCTCTTGTTTGATAACCTCATGAATCTTAGGATTCGCCCTTCTCTGATGTTGGACTGCTGGCTTGAAGTCATCCTCCATTAAGATTTTGTGAGTACAAAACTCAGGGTTGATACCCTTAATGTCGGAGAGTTTCCAAGCAATTGCTTGCTTGTGTGACTTCAAGACCTTTATGAGAGCAGTCTTTTCCTCCTCAGTTAAGTCCTTAGCAATTATGACGGGTAATTTATCATCACCCTCCAAGAATGCATACTCGAGATGAGGAGGTAGGTCCTTAAGTTCGACCTCGGGAAATTCTTCAGTAGATGTTTGTACTGATTTGATTTCCTCAATTGTGATCTCTTTCGGAGGGAGTGAAGGTAATGGATCTTCATTTAACAATTGCTCGAGATAAAGGATATCTCCCTCCGAATCATAAACACCATCAATTCCAGGCGGAATTGATTCATCACTAGCAAGAAACTCATCGATCTCTTCTAGAAAGAAGTCACCTCCCTCAAACGGAGTGAGAGAGGGGGAAGAGTCGGCAATGATTGGTTGAGAAGATGTGGTGGAATCCCCACTCACAGAATTATGAAAATAACCAAGAAACTCTTGAGAGTACTCCTCTAAAGCAATATCATTTACATCGACTCGATTAACTGATTCAATATCATAATTTGAGGAGTACCTCGAAGTTTGATCAAGGTTAAAGGTGACAGCTTCATTACCCACACGTAACGTGATTTCTTGCTCAAATACATCAATGAGAGCACGGCCCGTTCTCAGGAATCCTCGTCCAACAATGAGGGGAACCCGATGATCGGCATCGAAATCAACAACCACAAAGTCAACTGGAAAATGGAACTTTCCTACTTTCACGAATACATCCTCGGCGATGCCAAGAGGACGCGATATAGAACGATCTGCAAGCTCAAGAGTCATGCAGGTAGGAACAAGTTCTGGAAGAGAAAGCTTCTTCCATACTGAATAAGGCATCAGATTGATGCTTGCACCAAGATCGGCGAGGGCAAAGCATTCAATCATCCCTGGAAAAATACAAGGAAGAAGAAATTTTCCATGATCTCCAAGCTTCTCGGGAAGCTTCTTTAACAGAACTGCTGAGCAGTTCTCGTTCAAAGAAGTTTTAGCCATTTCAAACAGTTTTTCCTTGTTGCTTAACATGTGTTTGAGAGTTGATGCAAACTTGGGCATCAACATGATAGCATCCGCAAAGCTTATGTCAAAATGTAGTTCTTGGAAAATTTGAAAAAAATTTTCCATTTGATGACTGGCTTTTTCGCGGAGTTTCTGCTCATTTAAATGTGAGGGGTAAGGAATAGAAGTTTTGGATTTGGGGTTGTCAACTGGAGGTTCAAAAACAACTCCAGGTTTGGTCTTGGGTTTCGGGACAACCTGAGGATGGACATGTGCTGTACTTTGTGAGCTAGTAGGTTGCACTTGGTCCTTTGTCGCCTCAGGTTCACTTTCCACTACCTTCGGGAGAGAAGAAGAGGTAGTAGGAATAGAGGGTCCATCATACGAAGCACCACTTCTGGTTGTGATCGCCTTTGCATCGCCCCTCGGATTGGCGATCGTGTTGCTAGGTAAAGTACCTGAGCCCGAGGGTCGATCATTTAAAGACTTCTTAATGTCAGAAATCTGGCTAACCAACAACCTGTTCATTTCCTCTTGGGATTTCATGAATTGCTTCAATAACTCATCAGATGATGGTCCAGTTGGAACAATGGCTTGAGTTTGTGTAGGAAAATTCTGGCCTCTATTGTTTGGATTAGGGCCTTGATTTTGAAAATTTCCTTGATTATTGCCATGAAAATACCCTGGGTTGAAATTTCCCTGACCTGGGTTTCTATTAAAATTTCCTTGGTGTTGGAAGTTTTGATTTTGATTTTGAAAACCGTTGTTTGGATTAAAATTACCTTGGTTTTGAAAACCTTGGTTTGTTCTGTTCTGATTTTGATTACGGTTTTGGTTTTGGTTGAAACCGGGAGGTCCAGGGTAGTGGTTAGGACGGTGGTTCGGGTCTATAGGAGCACGGTATTGGTTGCCTCCTGGATTAGAAATCCCGCCCACAGCGTTTGCTTCAAAAGGGTTACCATCGGTGGCCATACAGTTGTAGTAGGCATGGGGGCCACCGCAAGTAACACAGACTTCCACTTTCTTAACTTCAGCAGGAGGTGAAGTTTGTGGAAAAGAAACTTTCTTTTGGTTGGAGAGAACCAAAGCTTGAATTGCTTCCGTGAGTTTGTCAATCTTAGCATCGGTGCTAGATTGACTCACGGGCGATGAAGTAGAAGGACCAACACTGACTTGGGAAACAACCGGTTTGCTTCGTGCAGTGCGGACTTTAGACTTGTTTTCAATAATCGCTAAAGCTTCTTTGACAGTTTTGCTTAAGAAATTTCCTCCAGCGGAGGAATTGAGAGAATCTTGATCAGATTGACTCACTCCATTATAGAAAGTATCGAGTTGCATTAACTCGGAGAAACCATGGTGAGGACATTTGCGGAGCAACTCCTTAAAACGATCCCACGATTCACTGAAGGATTCATCAAACTTTTGTGTGAACTTGATGATTTCATTTTTAAGACTCGTGGTTTTGGAAGGTGGATAAAACTCGTTCACAAATTTCTTCACCAGGTCTTCCCATGTTTTGATTGATTGAGGGGGTTGTTTTTCAAGCCAAATCCGGGCTTGTCCCTCAAGGGAAAATGGGAACAGAAGAAGCTTTACAGCATCTGTGGGGACATTCTTGTATTTGATGGTAGATGCAATATTGTTAAACCATCGAATATGAGCATGAGGATCATCCCGCTCAAAACCATAGAATTGACTTGAGGTTACAAGATTCAGTAACCCGGTTTTGAGCTCAAAATTTTCAGCCACAATGGCTGGGATAACAATAGCATCTCCATACCCATCGATGGGTGCCTGGAGAAGCTCACACATAGGACGTTCTTCCGCCATGATAACGGAAGTAGTGTGAGCAGTCCGGATCTCAGATCCGACTGATGGGGCAGAAAGTCTACGGGCACGCCTTCTTGGAATCTTGACAAGCTCACGAAATGGGCTTACATATCTAGAAGAGCGAGTGCGCATACACTAGAGTTAACTCTAAGGAATCTCAGAGTTAAGGAAGGGAATTATGAAAATGAATTATTAAAATGGGGTAAGAAGAATCTTTTTGGGTTTTATGGTTTTGAAAAGTAGATATAACAACAAATCCAATTAAAACAATATCGAGGCAAAACGACAGTGAACTTAAACCAATAATCACAAGATGAATGGCTTCTTTGAAAAAGGTACACCACTCACAAGGACACAAAGGCAAGTTTTAATCTTTGGTTCGGGAACTTATTATGGTCGTACCCCCAGTTAGGTAGTACACTGCCTTGGTTTGCGGTGGTAATTTTTTATGTTGTTATTATTAAACAAAGAAAACGACAAATCTTTTTGTATTTTTATTTTTTATATATATAGAAACAAAAAGGAAAATATTTTTGTGTTTTATACGTTTTAGGATGTTTTTGGGTTTTTGGATTTTTTATAAGAAAATATATATAGATATAGATGGATGGTATGAACAAGGAGTGAATATTCAAATCACTAATCTGGTAAACGGAAGATAATTAGCACAGCTCCCCGGCAGCGGCGCCAAAATTTGATTGGTGGCAAACCGTCAAGTTTTGTCACACAAGCTGACCACTTGTGAATGGTCAACCGTAACAAACTTCAAACAGTCTGGAACCAAATGCAATGAAGATCTAGAGGAGTGTAGTGTTTCCCCAGGTCGTTAAGTCCCAACGAGCTGTGCACTGAATCACCAAACGTATAATGATCGGGTGAATTTGAACGGGAAAAGGGTTATGATTGATATTAAAGGACAAAGGAAAAATGAAAGAAAATTAAAAAGATAAATTATATTAAATAAACGCTATCACTATTTTTAAAATGATATTTTTGATTTTTCTTTTATAAACTTAAATTAAAAACTACGTAACGTACAAAAGAAAATGTGAAACTGAAACAATATTAATTCTAAAAATATAAAAATGACATTTTTACAAACCTAATGATAAGAGAAAATTTTTAGAAAAAGAAAATTATTTTTAAAACTATTTATCTAATTATTATTAATTAAAAACTATTTTTACTTATTTAATAATACCCTAAAATACAAGAAAATATGAAATAAAGCTAGAAAAATGCAATTATGACTTAGAAAAATCTAAAATAACTAAAGAGAATTTTCAAAACTAATTTTGTATTTTTCTGATTATTTTTCTATTTTCTATGAATTAAAAACTATTTGAAACTACTTAAATTGCTAAAAATTACAAATTTAACTAAGAAAAATCTGGAAAAATTATTTTTTTGCTTTTAATATTTATCTTAACCTAGGAAAAATGAAAACTTATTTTTTTGAAGTTTTTCTGATTTAATTGTATTAAAAGCTAATTAAAAAGTACTAAAAACTGATTTAAATGAGGAAAAATAGCAAACAGTGCTGGAAAAATATGAAAAATTCAGGAAAACTCTAAAATATTATTCTAATTCTAGGAAAATTGATAAAACTTATGCTTGTTCGTAAGAAATGAGAACTGCTGTGTAAACTGATTCAAGATAAGCACCTAAGATTAAGCTAATAAGTACTATAAGCTACCAAACTGCTACAGAAGCTAAATTATACTAAAAGTACCTAAAAGCAACTAATATCAACTACCCTAAACCTCTGAAATTCAAACTAAACAAATTTGAGGATTTGAAATTAAGTGCAAAAACAGATTTTTAGCTACTACTTTGTAGCTTGAAATTAAGCTACTCAAATAAGATGGAACTCAAAACCAGATGTTGGAACCTGAAGGAGACCTGGCTAGCTACTTATAAACCAAGATTCAGACCAAGATAAGCTCTATTGAGCTTGTGACAAGCTCTGCACAACACCTGTGCAGACTCAGTATTCACTGAGTCAGTGCACAGGGCAGATAAGCCCTTTTTGACAAGCTACTTTGAAGCTTGTACAAAATTACTAAAAATCTACAAAAATCATTTTTCAAATCTTGACCAGTTGAAGTTTTTAAGCAAAAAGTTTCACTTGAATTGGATCAATAATGAAGCTATGAAAAATCACCCAAGTTGGGTGAAAACTGAGATTTTAACTTTTGACTTTTGATAGTTTTGCCATGTTTGACTTAAATGAAATTTGATCTTAATTTGCCAACTGAAAATGATGAAATGAGCTATTATAAGACTTGATTAAGCTACCCCTATCAATTATGAGCACAATGCCAGCTTTTGATTTCACAAATTTTTAACAGATATGAAATGAGGACAGGATCATGGTGATTTTGACTTTGAGAGTTTTATGATGCAAAATTATGAACTGAGTGTTGATTATAAATCTAGTCTAGACTAATGCAGTAACTGATTTCTACTAATCTTACCTCTAACATAGAGACAACACCTAATCCAAACATTACTTAACAAACAGTTTATACTTCTTTATCTAGAGATTCATTCTACAATCATTATCAAAACTTAGCAGAGATCAATCACTATCCTATAAGCTTAATGAAATCAAATTCAAGCAATGATAACTAGAAAATATGAACTGTAACAAAATTGCAGATTCAAACAGTAGAACATAAAGAAAATTCAGACTCACAAGTTATCCAGCTTATTAGCAGCTTATACCAGAACCATAACTATACTAACTTAAGCTATTCCAACCCAATTCAAGCTCTGCAACACCCAATGTCATCACCATTTCCAATTTAAGCTCCAGTTTGACTTTTGTTGACCAAGTGACAAGTTTGCTTGAAAATGACTTATAAGCTTACTCAAAGCTATAAACAGCTTTAAATAAGCTCAACTGAGTTATAAAGAAGCTTATTGAAGCCTGGCACTTAATACATTTGAAACTGTTTTGAAATAGAGAAATGTGAAAACATGAATCTTGATAGACTTTGAAATTAAACTTTGAAAAAGGTTACAATACAATAAACCAACTAAGTTTCATACAACAAAGCTTGAAATTACAACTTAGAACTTATTTTAAGACATGGAATTTAAAAACGACATACATATGAAAATGAAAACTAAGTACTGCCTCTTCTCTCCTTCTTCTGCTTCTTTTATACACCAAAATGACTTCTCTCTCTCCTCTGAGCAAATCCCACTTGTAATTGGGGCCATAGGATTACTTGAGACTATATTGGCCGTTTGATCACATTTTGGCGCCAAAATTATTTGCCAGTGGTTCTGATATCTTAGACAGGGAAAAGGGGCATTTAATGCATCTTGGCTTGGGGTGTTTGGAGGGTAGGAGTGTGATGATGATGGAGTGTGTTGGAGGATGTTGCAGGCGTAGGTGGGTGATGATGAGGAAGGAGGGAAAAGGAAACCCGTGAGTGGTTTGACTGGGGTGTTGACTGGGAGATATATTAATAAGGGGGGGGTAAAAAACAGGGAGGTTAAGAGGATATGGCAGGGGTTCAGAAAGGCTTGGCAGGGGGTCAAGTGGTACAAAGGGTCAAGGCTTGTTTTAATAACATAAGGACCAAATTGTAATTTCTGAAAGACCAAGGACCAATTCTGCCAATTTATCAAAGTTGTTTCAAGGGACCAAAAATGACAAGCTTCAATAGTACAAGGACCAAAATAGACATTTTCAAACTTCCAAGGACTATTTTTGCCAAATTTGAAACTTGAAGGACCAAACTTGTAATTTCTCAAAACTTTTGACATTTTTCACCAAAGGACTAATTATGAAAAGTTATGATTTTAAAAGGACCTTTGGTGACTTTTCTTTTGAAATAAGTGCTCAGGGACTATTTCTGACAACTTTTGAAACTTGGGGGACTGAAACTGCCAATTATGCAAACTTAGCTCATTTTTCATCTGATTTTAAACATTTTGCATCTGAAACATATAAAATGCAATTTTGAGATATTTTCAGTATTTTGATGTATTTCTGAGCATTTTTAAATGATTTGCAGTTCAGATTTGACCCAAAAATGATGAGTATTTACACACTCATCATGAGGTTCAACAAATATGCATATCAGAGTCTTCATAACACAAGTTCACAACAGATATTGCATGGTTCAATAAAAACAGAAGTGCAGATAAGCAACAGATCAAACAAACAAAATGGGGTTTATAGCAAAGGCTTAGGAAACCCTAATATAAAAGCTAACGAAAAGAAAACGTTATAAGGAACCTTTACTGAAAAGGTCAGAATATCTGTACCTTAAAGCAAATGAGAGGAAAGCAAACGAATGAGTGAATCACGAAGATGTAACGTCGCGTCTCCTTCAACGAATCTACACGGATTATGATTTATTTAATACTCATTAGCATCATTAAGTTATAACGGATTTATCTCGTTCACACTCTTAAAGTCGTAAGTATAATCTTATTCTTATTGACGGACGGAATTACAACGTTTTAGAGTCTTAATCATTAATTAGCCAAACTTAGGGGTTGTATATGACAAATGGTAAACTCAAGGGTTTAATACGACAAATATCTTAATTGAGGGCTTATATGATCGTCGTTCAAAGTATAGGGTTTACAAATGTCAATAACGGATTTTAGGACTCTCTTTCAAAATAGTTTACATAAGCCTTTATAACTTACATGATTAACCAAGACTCACACGTAACATTGTTCGAATGCAACCTAAATGAGACCATGCATGCAATACTTCCAATTCCTGACTTAGTTCTTTACACACAATCATAACTCACGCTTAGTACTAGCTCATTTACTCTTAATCAATAGTTATTAACGACTCCAAGACTTACCATTCTCACATGAAATAACGAATTTACACACTTAGCTTTTAACCCTAATCGACTTCCTATTTATGTTCTAGGGTTTTCCCATACTTTTAATATCATTTAATACGCATTTAATTTACATGTTACTTCTTTTAATGACTTCCACCTTGACCTATAACGTATGAAAACTCAACGGAATTTAACTCAACTCATGCATGTCCTTACGCAATTAACTTACACATGTCGACCCCTATATTCCAAACATGCATACATTTGACACAAACAATTACGCTATAATATAAGCGTGATGCATGTATATCGACCCATGGCCTTTAACGAGACCAAAAACTCACATGATTCATGTTTACTTACGTTTCAATCCCCACGACACATTCATGACCTAAGACCATACGTTAACCATATGCATATAATACGTCAACTTATATACACATGTACGTTTATGATTTATGTGACCATTCCCAAGTTACTCACTATCCAACTTAAGCATACATCGACACACACGCATGCACATATTTTCATAAAAGACTTGAACACGAGGTAGGTTAATGTGTCGACAACTCACTTGACTCACAAACACACGCATGATACACGGTTCACAAACCATTTAAGGTGCGGCATGCATGGTTCGATTAATACTTAGGGTTTCGGCTAATAGGTTTTACGCAAACCATAACTCATCTACGTATCTTACGTATTCACGTTAGCTTGTTTTTACCTTGGCCGATTCATGATCTATGTGGGTCGGTTTGTTTTACTTTCGGTTATACATGTGGTTCGGTTTTTCTTATGCTCGACATACCTATGATCCGATTCAAACAATACGTACTACATACATGTTCTCTTAATATTACAAGGTTCAATTCATATGGTTTGTGTTTGTTTGGTTTCATACGGTTCGGCTACAAAGAAAAGAAACACAACTCGACTAAACAAACATGATACAATACATTAACGTAAGGTGTATTAAAGGAAGACGAATAAAACATTTATACCTCAGCTCGTGGGAACAAAAGTCTCGACACCAAGGGTTTAGGGTTCTCGGCCGAATGGAAGAAAAAGAAAGAGAGAGAGGCAAAAACTAGGGTTCCAAATTGAGGTTAAGTAATTGTATATATAGTTAGTAAAATTTTCGGTTTAGGGCTTGAGATGGGGTGGGCTTCGGCTTGGATCCAACCAAACAAACAAACACCACTCCCCTTGTGGCTCTCTTGGCTCTCGGCTTTTAACCCAACCGAACACAAACAAACGGCCCAACTAACCGGCCCAACACTTTAGCGAGACGCTTAAATCTTCGTCGTACAAAATCGATCACGTACACATATTAGTAAAGTTTTTTAATTATTCGTAAGTTAGGTTATAATTTTGTTAAGCGAACGTTATTATATTTTACGTAGTTTATAATTGTTTACGGTGAGGGTAATTTAGTCTTTTGATATGTTTTATATTTTTAGGGTTTTACAATTTATATACCAAATAAATTTAAAACACCGGGTAAACTAATAATATTATTTTTATAATCTTAATATGAGTATAAAAATATATCGGGATAATTTTTGGAAGTGTCGGATCAAATGTTCAAAATAATTAATTACGCGATAGTATTTATTTAATAGTAAATAAACGTTTACTGAAAAATGCAAAACCATGCACGAACCGATATGAAATGATGAATATAGAGTTTGAGAAATGACCGGAAATTGAGAATTGTGACATTCTTCCCATTTCAGCGGAATCACGTCCTCGTGATTCAAATAATGATAACTATAGTCAGATCCTCGACAAGGGTTCTAAAAATTTATGCTCGTATTTGGTCTAAATGATTATGTCAATGCTCATGCATATGGGTTCCTCATTCAACTAAATACGTTCTCGTGCTATCGTGAGCATTTCCCGTCCTAAATACATGCTCTCTTATGATTAGGCTTCATGAGGCAGGCTTTCCCATTCTCGAGCGAAACCCTCAAAAGATTTTTAGGTAACCGATTTTTACTTAATCTCACAACTCATCAAACAAGAACTGTCATGAGATTAGGCTAAATCGGTTTGAGCAACAACTTGTTTCTAGCTTGATCTTTGCAACTCATCAAACAAGAACTGTCGCTCGGATCAAACTGGAAACAAGGGGTTTGAAGAAAATCTTTTGAAAATTTGGCTCGATTACGGAATTGCTTACACATATGAGACTACTACTCCCTTCATTGCATGATTCTTCCTGAATTAGACATAGGTGATCAGGCTATGTATAATTCAGGAGTAACTATGCAATGCTTGGACTAATCGTCTTATATGATGTTTGATGTTGAGTCGTAAGTCCGCATGTATAAGGAGTATGCACTTATAATGATATGATGAGATGCTATGATGATGTAGTTATAGTATAGGGTCAATGATGCAACCTAGCTCTCTATAACCGATGCTCTGATACCAATCTGTCACACCCCCAAATTACCTGTTTTGCAGCGGAATGGAATTCCTGGGGGATGACTGTCATAGCATCAAAGTTACAGTTATATCGAACGACCTAAAGTGTCGTTTTGAAAATATCGTTTGATTTAGTAAAATAATCAAAGTTTACAAAACATAGGTCCCAAAATATTTCCAATATACCAAAATGAGTTTGTTACAATCAAACGATAGTTAAGTGCATAAAATATAGGTGAGACGCGTCGACACCGCGACTCTATGATAAGTCCACATGCATGCCATGAAGTGAATGCCTTAGATACCTGAGATAAAACATGCTAAAAGTGTCAACACAATGGTTGAGTGAGTTCATAGAGTTTGGTTAACAAGTAAAGCTTTTAAAGAGCGATCATGCAACAAAGGCAAAGTTTTGGTCATTTAGAATAGTCCACAAAGCAAAGGCATCGTAAATCCACTCAGTTCCAAGTTCCGCCCATACAAAACTTGCAACCTGTGTGTTCACAACCCACTGCCAAAATACGTCTAGCTTATGTTCATGCACACGTTGTCAAATGAGTTCTCAAAGCAAAGGCATTGTAAATCCACTCAGTTCCAAGTTCCGCCCATACAAAACTTGCAAGCTGTGTGTTCACAACCCATTGCACAAAATATAGTGTGTCTAATAGTCGATTATAAGTTACCACAATAATTCACCATATAGTACCACGTATATAATAATGTATTCCAGGCAAAGCCCCTAGAATAAATAATATGCGTCCCGTAACATAGTGGACGAGAGGTTGGCCGACCTCTAATAGCGCTATCCATACTACCTACTAATAGGAGACTAACAATGCGAATGTACGAACAGTACATCATACAACTATTATATACAATTAAGAACACTCCGAACATGGGAGAATTTGCACACTCCACCGATAAGGCGAGAATTAGTATTGCTCCGCTCACATTGGGAGACTTTGCACACTCCACCAATAAGGCGAGAATTTTTGAGAACGCTCTGTAACATAGTGAGACGCTCTGCTCCGGACCGGGGAGGCTTTAGGTTGCTCCGAACAAGGGAGACTTTATAGTGATGCTCCGAACATGGGAGACTTTATAGTGATGCTCCGAACATGGGAGACTTTATAGTGATGCTCCGAACATGGGAGACTTTAGGTCAAGGTCATAACACGTACGGTTCAATAAGTTCAAACAAGTCATAAGTTTGTATTTAAGTTCAAGAGTTCCGTTCAAAAGTTCGTAATTAAGTTCAAAGATTTAAGTCGAGTTCAAAAGTTCAGAACAGTCAAAGAGCTCGAATAATATCAAAAGGTTCAAGATAGTCGAAGCGTTCAAAATCACGTCAAACAAGTTTAAAATATATCAAAAGGGTCCTTGTACAAGTTAAAAGAGTTTAACTATATGTCAAAAGGTTCATATCAAGTCCAAAGTGTTCACTTATATGTTAAAGGGTCCGAATCAATTTAAAAGAGCTCAAATATACATGTCGAAGGGTTCAAAATCAAGGAAAGTGATTCAAATAATGGCGTTCATAATATAGTGATCAATTTAGTTCGGGCACAATCTACTTACTAGCATAAGTAGTGAAACAAAAGGGTAACAAGTTCATGATAGTTCAAACAATATAGTTTAAGTTCATATAAGTGTAAAATAAAAGCATGAAGTTGAGCATGTATCTCCCCCGAAGAGTTTATAAAACAATTAAACGAGTAGAAGTGGGGCTACGAACTCACCTGATGCAATGATTATGGTGACAAAAGTAGATACACTGAAATGAGGTGCGATCTCTATCCGCAACTAGTTACTTGATGAGGTTTTATGAACAATAGGTTTAATCCTAAACACCCAAGGTTTTTATTTCAAAACCTTACTTAGAAGTGTGTCTAGATTGTAAATTTAACTTGACTTGAAGAAAAAATGGTTTCCTTGTCTTGGCTCACCATGGCCGGTTCTTGTAGAGGATGAAGAGAGGAAAAATTTTCTTTCACCTTAAGATAATATTGTGTGTGTGTAGTGTAAAAGATATTAAACACAAGTATATTATTGTTTACTAGAGATATTTGTTCACAACAGTGGTGTGTCACCCCATATATGTCGACCAACATATTAAACAAATAAGACTTGTGTATATTGATCATTTAAGCATGTATAGGTAGAAGTAAAGGTGTAATTATTTAAGGATAATTGGTAACTTGTATATATATATATATATATATATATATATATATATATATATATATATATATATATATAAGCATTTAGGGTAGCGTTAACTAATAATAAATTTTAACGGGTCAAAATAAAATATATTGAAGTCATAAAAATTATAAAAATACATTCCTTGCAAAAATTGAGTGAAATAATAATTATCAAGTGGTATTTACGAAAACCGTCATAATTATATAAATATAACAATTTATATACCAAATAAATTTAAAACACCAGGTAAACTAATAATATTATTTTTATAATCTTAATATGAGTATAAAAATATATCGGGATAATTTTTGGAAGTGTCGGATCAAATGTTCAAAATAATTAATTACGCGATAGTGTTTATTTAATAGTAAATAAACGTTTACTGAAAAATGCAAAACCATGCACGAACCGATATGAAATGATGAATATAGAGTTTGAGAAATGACCGGAAATTGAGAATTGTGACACCGTCCTTCCTCCACGGTGTTACACTAAACTAAACTATGCTAAAACTAACTAATTAACTACTAAATAACGTAAATAACGACACGTCTACAAGCTAACATATGCTAGACCATAATTGGGGTGACCGACACTTTAATATGGAATTTCTAATTCCTAACAATCTCCCCCTAAGGGAGGTCACCCCATGAAATACATTTTGCATCCTAGCATTCTATCTTTGTCTTTAGTTATGAGCTCGTAGACTTCAATTCTTCAAGTTCCGCAATCTTTGTGCTTTAGTAGCGATTCTTCAAAGTCCGCATTGATTTGTACTTTTAGTGGAGGCCTTTAACTAATCCACATCTTTAATGATCTTCGAACTTTCATTGAGATCATCTGCCACAATAAATCTCTGGATGACCCTTTGTAGTGTTGCCTTCATGTGATGTTGTGACTTTCGGACCGACATTCTCACACTTTCTGGATCATGACATCTTTCCATCAGAGTAGCGGAAGCTTTTACTGGTTCAAGATATTTGCAGCAGCGTAGCAGAAGCATAGTATAAAAATATTTGAGCCAGGTTATGTAGATAGGCACTTGTCATGATTACTTCAAATTAAGTGTGGATGCTGTAAGCATGCGGCTGTGAATTGACTTCCCAATATCGATCAGCTGCAACCGTCCAGATGTACATGCAAACAACAGTTAGCAATAAAACACACGAAAGTGTCTTTGATCACTTTCGTTGAATTGAGGTACACGGCCACGGTTCCCCGTTGATCAGTACAAGTACTGCCTGTGATCAGGTATAATTCCGAAGAATTTCCTTGACAGGGTTTCGCAGCTGCTCTAGCCGTTCTCAAACCGAAACGTTTCAAAGAATACAACACGGAGTGAGTGAACCAGCGAATTGAGATTCACTGATTGATGAAAAATTGATTTGAAAACAATCGTGTATTGCTTGAAGAAAGAGTTTTGCAATACGGCGAAGGTTTTAGGAGAAAGATCAATTTTCAATCAAAAATACCTTTTGTATTTGAAAGAGAATACACATTCGACGTGCTAGAGAAAAGAAGAGATTTGCACATCGAACGGTTTTTCCAAAAGTATTTTTTTCAATCAGAGATACTTTTTGTGTTTGAAAACATTAGTACACATTCGATGTGCAAGAGAAAAGAAGATTTGCACATCAAACGGTTTTTCCAAAAGTATTCGTCAATTCATTTCCTGGACCAAGGTTGATTCAAGAGTGAATCGCCCCATCGTTTCTATCCAGTTGTCACAAGTTTGATCAATTGGATAGATCTCACATTTTACCCACCAAGTGCTTGTTTGATGTTGGCTCTAGAAGGATTTCCATCTTCATCATGAATACTTTACATATCACTCGGATGTTCTGGCAATACCACAAGGATAATGCGTAGGACTCTCAATATTCTTACTTTCCACATTGTGTGAAACAGCAAGTCTTCATTAATTTTGTGTCCTAATGAGATTTTGTCGATGATCTCTTAGCTCGAGACTCAATAGTGCACATTTGGTTCCTATGTTGGAGACTAGGGAGAGGGTCTCCTTCTTCAATATCAACAATCTCTAAGAGAAAGTCGATAGATTATGTAGGTTCCCCGTGAGAATGAAACAAGTACTTTTAAGAGGAACTTGAGTAGCTTGGGATGTTAGGTGCAGTGCGTCACTGGGTCCATGACGTCTTGTCTTCAATACCAGTGTTACCTTAGTAACAACCAGTAGCATATGAATTGAACCCGGTTTCTGCCTTAAGGTTGAATTATTGGAGGGCTATTTCTTTTCACCCTTTGATGTGCTACGTGTGTACAAGTTTTAAATTTATAAAAGGTGAATTACCAATATTACCAATAACACATACGAGCAAGTATACTCGTCCGTTATAGCAAGATTATGAAGGTAAGTCGGGATCGTTCGCAGGGATTTGAGTGAATCTAAACACAAGTTTTAATTAACGGAGTCTATCCAAAACATATAATAAAGCAAATAGATATAATGAAATTCAGATGATTAAAAACTACACTTGCTTAAACTAGTTTCATAACATAGATTAATGTGATTGTGTTAACCTCTTAACATGTTGGTTATGATAATTAGTTGGAAGACTAATCTATTGTTCTTACAAGTTAAACCTTCGTCAAGATTTTAGTTCATAAAAACAAGCATTACGTTTAACCAATCAATTCAAGATCAATTCAAGTTTCATAAGTCTACATACATAAACTTAAACACAAAAACATCCACTTGTTCATCAAATTGCTTAAGAAATGGTCAATACAAAAGGTAACCGATCATAGACAAAAGGCTACAATTGATTCTCAACAACTAATCTTACGACCATTTAGATGTTTCCAACCAATCCAATTTATAATCAAAAAGCGTTTCTATTACAACCACACCTTAGTTCCTTTGTATAATCAAGAATAATGGGTAAAAACAATCATCCATAGACAAAATGATTATAACTAGTTGAATAACAATAAGTTCTCTCGACCCCAATGATTACTATCAATTAGCCAAACTTGATTAACAAATGTCACTATGAAACTTTAGCACAATTGGATCTTAGAATCAACTTGAAATTGAATTAAAACATGTTAACACAATCACTAACTAATCATATGATAATCAACATCATTTAAGCAAGTGTATAAAGAAACTAACCACTTATAGCAAACATGAACATAAACTCAGAACTTTAAACATTAGAAAACATGATTAAAAGTCTTACAATGCTTGGAATAAGATTACAAATGGTGAAATAATGATTCCCAAAGTATTGAGGTAGATTTCTTGGCGATTTGGCCTCCAAATGTGGAACTTCTGGAACTCCAAACTTCCCTGGACTTCTAAGGACGAATTTTGAGTGCTTAAAGCTTTGTTTGATGAGTAGAGAGATTTGTATTTGAGGTGTGTCTCATATGCTCACAAATGGACTCTATTTATACTAATTCCAAATCCTAGGGTATTAATTGCTGAACTTGGCCTCCAAGGAGTAAGGAAGGGACTAGAATACACCAAGAGAAGGACCTAGAATCGTTTGGATGCAAAGTGGAAACTTAGTGATGAAGATTGGCAGATGCAGCTTCTCCAACCGGATCGGTCATATGACCAACCGATCCGGTTGGTCTTCTACAAAAGTGGCCAACCGATCCGGTTGCGGGTTGCGACCGATCGGTTGGTGATGGTCATAATGTTGTTTCTGGTCTTTTTCCAACCGATCCGGTTACAATTGTAACCGATCTGGTTGGATTCTCTGAGTTACGGAAACTTGATCTCTTCTTCTCTTTATCTTGTAGAACTTGGTTCTTCAAACACTATGGTCTTCAAAGGTCCTTGAGATACTGATTTAGGCTTACTGAAACGGGAATCTTCTATTTGCTGAACATTTCTTTATTTTCCTTCCGTTTCCCTGCACTTGGTTATAAACACTAGACAAATATCTTTTGATGCGTTTAAGTACTATAATCACGCAAATATAACCAAATAACAGATATAAAAGCACACATAACGCTACTAAAAACATGCACAATCTGAGCGTTATCAAATTCCCCCACACTTAAACTTTGCTTGCCCTCAAGCAAATCTAGGAAAAACATCCACTGGTACAAGATCGTGATTATGAAAAATGTGATGCAAATCAGCCAAGTATAAATACGAGATAGGATTCATCAATTATGCTTTATAAAGGTGAAACATCAAGATGTTTGACAATATCCAATGATTTTATTGCATGATTAACATTTCAAAACACCTCACGAAAAAGGAACGAAATATAATTCACTCAATCACTCATTTTTAGTGGGGTAACAAGATAAATCACACTCATTGCTCAGTCATGATTAGATTATTACCATAAGCTTGTACAAGAAACAAAACTCCACCGATGTGGCGTGAGCACCAAGTAAAAACATCTAAAGAGGGCTTTTATTCGGGTTATAATGATATGGCTGAGGGTTAAGGGTATGGATAAAGCATGGAAATGTTTATGAAATGGGTGCTAAAATAAAAATGAAATCAAGTCTAATACCCGTGTTGCTAGCTACCAAACATTCCACGAACCAAATAAACGATTATAGCTTCAATTTCTTCTTTTCCACAGCTTTTCGCTTAGCCATTATAATTGTTCTACGATCATAGCACATTGGCTATTATTTTCTCATAACTTTTTTTTATATATAAATAACATAACGCATGGCTCAATCAATCTCATAGGATGTGGTACTCATAATCATTTGAACAATCTTCACTTTCCAGGTGACTAGCAACCAACCGTTTAGACATTGATACAGGATAGGCTAAGGTTTAAAGTGTAAAATCTTTTTGTATTTTCTGGGTGAAGCAAAAATGAAAAGGATGGCTCAGAGGGTGTAACTAGGGGTATCTAGTGCTAAAAATGAGCACTACAAATGGGTCCATGTGGGAGGTTAACTAACCAATGTGGCTAGCTAATATATCATTAAATGTAAAATGGAAGGCCATTTGGGTTAAATCCTAAGGTGCCTCTTTATCACACGAATTCACTTATATCGCACGAATGCAGTCTCACTGCGGTCTGGTAATGATTTACAAGCACAAGTTCTAGAATAAATAAAATCACCGGCACACTCATAGCAAAAGATCCAAGCATAAAAGATGTATGCTAATAAGAAATAGGCTCAAATCCTCACAATTTAGTGGGAAGGGTATAATATGTGCTAGCAAATGTTTATCGATCCCAGAATGGATTGCAATAGTAATCGGAACACATCTCTAAGTTTCAAATATTACCAATTTTACCAGTGGAATGATCCAGTTATTCTAATAGATAATCCTAAAAGTGTGAAAACAACAAGATCACAAGGGCAAACAAAATTTTAAATTTAAGCATGAAAACTCTAATTTTTCCTATTCATCCCCCACACTTAAGTTAGACATTGTCCTCAATGAAAAGCGAACTTCAAAGTATAGAAATAGGGAAAATAGAGATGAAACCAGATATGTCAACGAGTTTATCAACTTAAAATTCTTTCTTTCTTCATTCCTGGCGTCCACTGGAGAAATCATCACCTGCACACAATCTTATAAACAAACAAAAGGTTTTATTAAAAGGATGGCACCCTCCCCCCCCCACACACTTAAGTTCAACCAAAGGTTTAAACTTTGGTGAGTGACCACAGAAAATCAAACACATGGGTTGCCTCCCGAGAAGCGCTTGTTTTATTACCGAGTCATCAGCCTGACTCGAATCTTCCCCGGGTTAGGACACTTTGACCATACGGTACAAATGGGGAATTGCAGCTCTTAAACGTTGAGGGTATGGAATCTTTGTTTTGTACTCCACAATGGATGGGAATACATTTGATTCATTTGGTTCGACCATGGTACAGTCTCTTTTCGTTATTTCGAACGTTTGGTCAATTTTATTAGAAATGAGGACAGGTGGCAGATCTTTTTGATTTTTCAGAGGGTCATTGGATTTTCCACTCCCAGTGAATATTGCATCCACATTGTCAAGGTAAGTTATAGGAGGTGGCTTAGTCCTTTGATTTAAAGAAACTGGATTTTGTGGCTCAGCCCATTTGTCTATCTTTCTTTCCAGTTCTCCTTTCCAGTTGCCACTGATTTTGTTAAACTTTTTATCATCAACATGATTTGGAAATACATTGTGTTCAGAACCTTTTAATTGCATCATTGGGATATGCATGGTGCAATCCTCAAGAAAAGGTAACACGGTTGGTGAGTTAGACATGATTTGGTTCAGATTTGTCGTGGTTGGAATGTGCTCGGTCTCGTCCTCTTCAATAAATTCATCCTCACCCTTATCGTTCTCGTATTGAATTGAGGGTGGTTTGTAGACAAATTCATGTCTCGAGTTGGAATCTGTGGTGTAAGGAAGAGATTCAGCGTGATGGACTTCCTATTCCTTACTTAATCTTTCTATCCTCCTCTCCAAGTCTTGGCTTATCGCTTGTTGGTTCCTTCTTCCTTGATCAACTTTATGTTCCAATTCAACCAACAGGTTTGTCATATTCTCATTGGCTTTTGTTTGACTGGCCATCCATTCTCTCATCATCTCCTCTGGTGAGGTTTTAGGTGTATTGAAATGTTGTGATGGATGTGGTATTGTATTCCATGGCTGATATCGAGGATATGTTTTGGTAGGGTTGTGATATGGAAAGGAGTACGAATTTCTGGAATTTTGGTCATAATATCTGTCATGATATCCTGGGTGATATCCTTCATGTTGGGCGTGGTTCGCTTCCATGGGATCACACATCGGCGTTTCATCCTCGGCATTGTGGTTTGAAGCGTGGTGATTATTTCGCAGTTCCATCATCTCCTTCTGTATGCTTATGAATTGGGTATCGATGTTTGTGGAGAGAGCTTCCAATTTCTCGATCAATGAGGCATGATCGGTATTGATGTTGCTTCTATCGGCGGAAACAACGGCTTTCGGATTGGAATCGTTCGAGAGACCACTTCTAGTGACGATAGCATTGACATATTCATTTCTTGTTTGTGGTGGATGGTACGTCTTATCATTTGATGGTTTTGGGTTAGATTGGGTATTACTTCGCAATGAACCAGATGGTCTAGAGGAATGTTGGTCAGAAAGTCTGCCAAACTTGTTTTCAAGATCTTGGATAGATGTTTGATGATTTTTCTGTCCTTGCTCAACTTTGGCTTTGAGATTGAAAAATTGATTTTTGATAAAATCATTTGCGGATTTTTGACCAGCCACGAATTCTCTCATGGTTTTCTCGAATTCGGTTTCTTCCATCTTTTTGTCGGGATTTTGTGGTGGTGGATCATCAGTTCGTGGTTGAGAATCACGGTTGTCATCCCTTGGTCGGCGAGCTTGCCAATTTCTAGAATTTCGACCGTAATAATTACTACGATATCCTCCTCCACGGTATCCTCTTTGAGCGTAACTCGCTTCTCCTTCCTTCGGTCCACCCATAGGTTTATCGTCGCACTCGGACGATGGATGATTTCCTCCACAATTGTTGCATCCGTCTCGCATTTCTTTCATTTCATCTTTGATATCTTTGTATTGTGAGTCGATTTTTGAGGTTAACGCTTCCATCTTCTCCATGAGTTTTGAGGTATCGGTGTTTTCGACAAAAGCAACAGTTTTTCGGAGAGGTTTGGTTTTGGAATCTTTAGACCAATCAAGTTTGAGAAGTACTCGATCTTCGAGCAATTGATGTGCATCGTTGGGAGTCTTATAGAGAAAGATTCCTCCAGCATCAAGGATGCCTTGAGAGATTTCATCTAGTCCATGGTAAAAGATTTGGATAATGGTTCCTTTTGATAGTCCATGTCCATGACAACTACGTAGCAAATCTTTCATTCGAAGCCAAGCTTCGACAAGTGATTCGTTTGGGTTTTGGTTGAAAGCACGAATTTCTCCCATTAACCGATCAAACATGGCAGGTGAAAAGAATCGGCTTACAAAAGCTTGCCTCATCTCCTCCCAAGTATTGATGATTCCTGGGGTTAATTCATTGTACCATACTTTAGCATCTCCGGCGAGTGATGATGGGAAAACTTTGAGTTTGATGGCATTGACATCGGTGTCGCCATAACGAAACATGCCGCAAATTTCGATGAATTCGGCAATGTGCTTGTGCGGATCGGCTCGCGCACGGCCATCGAATTGACGGTCTTTGATCATAGAAAGGTGATGTCCCTTCACGGTGAAGTTGTCACCAAGATTGACAGCAACAATAGCACTTACGGGGGTTAGTGCTACGGTTCGGTTGGTTCCCCACATGGGTTGATCGTCCGCCATGAGAAAAGGTAAATTGGTGAAAGGGTTGTAAACAACTTTAGCTTCTACGAGGTTATCAAATGGTGGGTTTGGTACTTTTGGTACACGATTTTCCAATGGTATGAAAAGTGTTCTTCTTCTTCTTCGAATCAAACGTTCGGGGTTGGTAACAGGTGTAATTGGCTCTATTCCCGCTGCTCGAGTGTTCATACAATGTCCTAGAGAATCCAGGCAATATCTAAACACACGGACAAACAACGAAAACAGTTTTTTATGGGTCAGAGTAGGTAGCCGGATCGGTTGCGGGTTGCGACCGATCGGTTAGACCAGTTGATTGATGGGCAAAATCAAAACCGATTCGGTTGAGGGACAACCGGATCCGGTTAAGGTTTCTGAGAAAAATTTTTGGGTTGAATCGACTGAGGGAAATTCAAGAACTTGTTGAAACACAATCAAATCCCTGGCAGCGGCGCCAAAAACATGATGTGCTACGTGTGTACAAGTTTTAAATTTATAAAAGGTGAATTACCAATATTACCAATAACACATACGAGCAAGTATACTCGTCCATTATAGCAAGATTATGAAGGTAAGTCGGGATCGTTCGCAGGGATTTGAGTGAATCTAAACACAAGTTTGAATTAACGGAGTCTATCCAAAACATATAATAAAGCAAATAGATATCATGAAATTCAGATGATTAAAAACTACACTTGCTTAAACTAGTTTCATATCATAGATTAATGTGATTGTGTTAACCTCTTAACATATTGATTATGATAATTAGTTGGAAGACTAATCTATTGTTCTTACAAGTTAAACCTTCGTCAAGATTTTAGTTCATAAAAACAAGCATTACGTTTAACCAATCAATTCAAGATCAATTCAAGTTTCATAAGTCTACATACATAAACTTAAACATAAAAACATCCACTTGTTCATCAAATTGCTTAAGAAATGGTCAATACAAAAGGTAACCGATCATAGACAAAAGGCTACAATTGATTCTCAACAACTAATCTTACGACCATTTAGATGTTTCCAACCAATCCAATTTGATAATCAAAAAGCGTTTCTATTACAACCACACCTTAGTTCCTTTGTATAATCAAGAATAATGGGTAAAAACAATCATCCATAGACAAAATGATTATGACTAGTTGAATAACAATAAGTTCTTTCGACCCCAACGATTACTATCAATTAGCCAAACTTGATTAACAAGTGTCACTATGAAACTTTAGCACAATTGGATCTTAGAATCAACTTGAAATTGAATTAAAACATGTTAACACAATCACTAACTAATCATATGATAATCAACATCATTTAAGCAAGTGTATAAAGAAACTAGCCACTCATAGCAAACATGAACATAAACTCAGAACTTTGAACATTAGAAAACATGATTAAAAGTCTTACAATGCTTGGAATAAGATTACAAATGGTGAAGTAATGATTCCCAAAGTATTGAGGTAGATTTCTTGGCGATTTGGCCTCCAAATGTGGAACTTCTGGAACTCCAAACTTCCCTGGACTTCTAAGGACGAATTTTGAGAGCTTAAAGCTTTGTTTGATGAGTAGAGAGATTTGTATTTGAGGTGTGTCTCATATGCTCACAAATGGCCTCTATTTATACTAATTCCAAAGCCTAGGGTATTAATTGCTGAACTTGGCCTCCAAGGAGTAAGGAAGGGACTAGAATACACCAAGAGAAGGACCTAGAATTGTTTGGATGCAAAGGAGAAACTTAGTGATGAAGATTGGTAGATGCAGCTTCTCCAACCGAATTGGTCATATGACCAACTGATCCGGTTGGTCTTCTACAAAAGTGGCCAACCGATCCGGTTGCGGGTTGCGACCGATCGGTTGGTGATGGTCATAATGTTGTTTCTGGTCATTTTCCAACCGATCCGGTTACAATTGTAACCGATCCGGTTGGATTCTCTGAGTTACGGAAACTTGATATCTTCTTCTCTTTATCTTGTAGAACTTGGTTCTTCAATCACTATGGTCTTCAAAGTTCCTTGAGATACTGATTTAGGCTTACTGAAATGGGAATCTTCTTTTTGCTAAACATTTCTTTATTTTCCTTCCGTTTCCCTGCACTTGGTTATAAACACTATACAAATATATTTTGATGCGTTTAAGTACTATAATCATGCAAATATAACCAAATAACAGATATAAAAGCACACATAACGCTACTAAAAACATGCACAATCTGAGCGTTATCACCCTTTTCACATTCAATTCTTTTTCATTCTTCAACCCCTTCAGTGCTTACCGAGACTTCATTACTAGAACCTTGTTGGGCTTATTCCAGTTCTAGCTCTATCTCAGTCCGCACTCTTCCCATATTCTCATTTTTCTTCTTTTTTAGCATACCTAAGGACTCTACACTATCTAGTGGATTGTCCCTGGGTAGATCCCTCTGGTTCTGGCGGGATCGTGGGAACGAATACCTAACCTAACCATCCTTATAACTCCATGCATAAAGTAAATTGGTCGGTCTTTTGGTATTGTTCTTTCCTTCTTGAAACCAATTGAAAAATCATTTGGAAAATCAATCAAGGTACTTGTGATATAATATCAAAGCATTTTGTACCTTAATTGTTTTGATCATTTAGAAATGCTCCCCCTCAACATGTGCAAATGATATTGAACTTGTTTAGCACATGGAGGCAAGAGTTCTTTGAAATACATTCTTGATCACAATTTTCGTAGAAAAAGCCATTTGAATTTCTTTGGTAAATTATCCCCCTCAATATGTGCGTAGGATATTTGAAATCATAATATCACATAGAGGCAAGAGGTTTTTGAAGTACTTCCACGATTACACTGCCATTAAGAAACCATTTAGAAATCAATCAAGGTACATATGTTGAAACATATAAATCTTTGTACCTTGAAAGTTTATTATCTTTCTGAAATGCTCCCCCTCAATATGTGATTCGAGATTCGAAAGCGTTTAGCACATATGGGAGAGCAGCCTGCACATTTGAATCTAAGTGATCACCTTTTATCAAATTTCATTATTAAATCATAAATTCTCCCCCGATCAAAAATATCAAACCCTTTGAGATTTTGGATCCCAAGTGATTTAATAAGGTTTAGAAAACATGGGAGAAAATGTGCCTGATTTAATAGCTCTTCTGTTTTATGGTTAAATGCTCCTCCACAATCATGTGTATTATGTATTTCAAAATTGTTTGGCACATGAAGGAAGGTGTGCTTTTGAAACAATTACCCTTTAAAACCGATTTGAGATTTAAATCACAATCTCTCCCCCGATCAAAAATTTCAAACCAATTGAGATTTTGGATCCCGATTGATTTAAATCATTTGGAAAAATTTTGGGGAAAGACGTGGCTTGATTTAATTTTTTTTGAAATTGACGGATGAGGACCAACTATAGACATTAAAGATTGTTAGTGTCAGGTATGATAGTTTTAAGAGATCTTTAAGAAAAATAAAATAATTTCACAATCAAACAAGAACATAAAAAAATTCATTTTGAAAGATCTTTTAGTTTTAAAGAAAATCATACCATGACATAACATTAAATCTTTAGATCCCCACTTTATTTCGTACAATTGGACTTGATTGATGAAATATTGTTTGAAAACATTTTATTTTAAATCACTCTCCCCCTCAATCGATGACCGTAGTCGATGATTGAGTGACTTAAGTTTTGATAAAATGAAGTCCGGTGATTTCCAAAATTAAGTCCAATTTATTTTCGAAACAATATTTTTCCATTTTCAAAACAACATTTTCAAAATTGTTTTAAGAAAAGTGGTATCATCCACTATTAATCCTGCACAAAGATAAGTTAGGTGGTTGAGCTGCTTTTGTTGTTGTTGCTAGAGGTTTGGAAGAAAACCATCTGTTAATGCAGTGAGACCTCTTACGTTGCATTCTTTCATGCCAACTTTCCATAGAGGTCAAATCCGTTTCTTCATTTGTCAACCCAAAATATAGTTACCCTTTCCATTCGGCATCCAACCATCTTAATTGTGTGGGATCCGGATCGGGAACATTCTTATAAACCATCTTATCTGCATATGTTAGTCAACATACATACAAATATATGATGGTCGACATCACCCAAACAGAAATAGACTAATAAAAGTCAATCCAACATATCAATCAGATCATACAAATGCATGGGAATTATGTGTTTATCAAACTCTAATCATCTAATCCTAACAATCATATCCTAGGCACCTAGTCCTTCAACGTAGGTTAACACGTTTTACATTTAAGTATATAGGATAATTAGATAAGCTCGTTAGATGATATAGATTTGAAAACATTCTCCCCCTCAATCAATGACTTATTTTTCTGAAAAATTTAAAAGCGCTGAAGTCATTGATTGAGTTTTCAATTTTTACGAAAACTTTGAATCTGATTGATTTACAAGCAACTCATTTACCACCATTTTTGAAAACAACAAATATTTTTCTGAAGAATTTATAGAAGGAAAAACATTTGTGTAGGAACAGCAGTCCTTCGACATACTTTCCTCATTTCGTTTTAGGATAAGTGCACGAAATATTTGAAAATTGGTTTAGCGCAACACTTTCCTTCTTTTAAAGGGCGGGTTGCTATCTGAAATAATAGCAAACCATAGTTAAGCACGGGTTACAGTCTGAAATAACTGCAAGCCATATTTTTAGAGACATGTTTTGGAAAAGAATATTTACACCTCCTGCTCGAACTTCATCTATGGTGTTGTGCCATTATTGAATGACATTTCTAAGACCGTAGATGTTATCGATACCAGAAGACATGTCTTAAGAAAACATATTTTTGGTATTTTTCAAATTTTTTGATTTTTTATGGGTTTTTTGATGATTTTATATTTTTCTATTTTTATTTTGTTGGTTTTATATTTTTGTATTTTGTTTTTTTTGATAGATATTTACACAGATAAAGTAGATGATATAGTTTAAGAGGATGATGATACGAGTACCGAGATAAGGATATCGAGCAACACGTCGTAGAAGATAGAATTCGTCATCTCTTAAACTTCCACGACCAAAGCTTCCGAGGCTCCAGAATAGAAGATAGAACATGAGCCTTTGAGAAAGTGAGACTTTGGCAGCTTCCCCCCAAACCGAAAATCCATTAGATGAGCAGATTCGAAGCTCTATTGTCACACCCCCAAATTACCTGTTTTGCAGCGGAATGGAATTCCTGGGGGGATGACTGCCATAGCATCACAGTTACAGTTATATTGAACGACCTAAAGTGTCGTTTAAAAACACATCGTTTGATATTTATTAAAGCATTCAGAGTTACAAAAGATAGGTCCCAAAAGGTAGTCAACGTTTGCAGAAATAAGTTTGTTACAATCCAAACGATGTTTTAAAGTGCATAAAACCCATGTGAGACGCGTCGTCACCGCGACTCTATGATATGTCCTTATGCATGCCATGAAGTATATGCCTTAGATACCTGAAAATACATTGCTAAAAGTGTCAACACAAAGGTTGAGTAAGTTCATAGAGTTTATGAAAATGTTTTATACGACTACCACAAGTATAGGTCATGTATGACAAATATGTCACATAAAAAAAATGATACAATTGCTATAAGAACATGACACCGAAGCTAGACTGATCACGATGTTCGCCCCAACAGAGTGTTTTCCAAAACAACTCTAATTCTGATATTAAATGAAATGCATCCGTTTGACCAGTTGGAATCCACCAACCCGGATGGAGGAGTCACCCTCAATAGATCTATTCACTCACCCTCGCTTACCCCGTAATTAATGGTTCATGATTATGATATGGGGACATTCAATTGGCAATGAGGTAACTTAAGAAATGTAATGAATTTGATATACTTGGGATCGTAATAAAAATGATGTGCAATTTATTCTCCCCCATACGTTTGAAATAAAGTATAAACTTGAAAGACGGGGCTATGAAAACTCACTTGATACAATGATTATGATGGCAAAAGTGGATACACTGAAATGAGGCGCAATCTCTAACTGCAACCTATTATGAATGATATGATCTAATATAAGTCATGATTTAATATTGTTATTGATACGCGCAAAACAGTCAAGTTATCTCACGCAAGCGTAAGAAAACTTAAAACAGCTTAAGCACGAAATCAATGAAGATCTGAGGAGTATAGTTTTTCCCCGGGTCGTTATGTCCCAGCGAGTTGTGCAATGGATTATCAAACGTTTAGTGATCGAGAAGATTTGAATGGATACAGAGATTTGATTTATGATTATAACTACAGAAATAGCCAACAAATTACAGCGGCTTAAATGAAAATTAAAGGAAATCTAAAAAGATAAAATCTATTAAATAAACGCTATCACTATTATTAAAATGATGTTTTTGTTCTTTTTGTTTTAATAAAACTTAATTAAAAACTACGTGACGTACAAGCAAAAACGTGAAACTTACACAATATTAACCCTAAAAATATGAAAATGATATTTTTATAAACCTAATGATAAAAGAAAATTATTAGAAAAAGAAAATTAATTTTACAACTAATTATCTAATTATTATTAATTAAAAACTATTTTTAACTATTAAATAATTACCTAAAATGCAAGAAATTAGGAAATAAAGCTAGAAAAATAAAATTATGAAATGAAAAAGTCTAAAATATCAAACTAGAATTTTAAAAACTATTTTTGTATTTTTCTGGTTATTTTTCTATTTTCTAGGAATTTTAAACTATTTAAAACTAATTAAATTATTAAAAATTACCAAATAAACTATGAAAAATCTAGAAAATTACTTTTTTGCCTTTTTATATTTATCTAAGCCTAAGAAAAATGAAAACTTATTTTTTTGAACCTTTTTCTAGTTTTTTATATTAAAAGCTATTTAAAAATGATTAAAAACTAATTTAAATTGAGAAAAATAGCAAAACTACTTAGAAAAATCTGAAAATTTCAGGAAAAGTCTAAAATAATATTAGGAATGAAGGAAAAATAGAAAAGTAGGTGCTTATGTGGAGAATTTAAGAACTGATGTGGAAAGAGCTTAACATAAGCACTTCCAATAAGCCAAAAGTTACCTAAAGACCACCACACTTAAACAGAAGCTTGGATAAGCTAAAATGACCACAATGCAATAAGTTTCAACAAGCTAAACACTCTGATTTGCAGGTTATACCAGATTTGATTACTTGAACTAAATAGCTAAACCAGGTTCTGAGCTACCACTTTAAGCTTATACACAAGCTTCACAATAAGCTCAACAGGAAAACCACAAATGGGAACCTCAAGAGGACCTGGGTGGCTAACTGTAAACCAAAAACCAGACCATGGGGAGCTCTTTTGAGCCTTGTGCAAGCTGCACAAGAACTGAGAAAAATCTCAGTGACTGCTGAGATCAGTGAGCAGGGGAGAAAAGCTCACATTCACAAGCTTGTTTGAAGCTTTTAGAAAAATGACAAAAATCAGCAAAAATGCAGATAAGCAAGAGAACCAGCTGAAGTTTATAGAACAACAAGTTTCAAAGAATAAGACCTAAAAATGAATCCTAGAGAAATCCTTGAATTTGGCTCAAAAACAGATTTTCAGTTTTTGACTTTTGAACATGAACTCAAACTTTGACTTTTCTCAACTTTGGATTCAATTTTTACCACTGAGATTAATGTTATATGATGTTATAAGTGTAATGCAAGCTGTATTTAGTGATTCTAAACACAAAACCATGGATTGCTAATCCTAAAATCCAACAGTGAGTATATTAGACAGGTTTAAGTTAAATATTGACTTCTTAGGTGTTGCAGTCCAAGTTGTTGACTCAAGTGAGTTTGCTTCTACTTAACAGACATGACCCAAGAGAGATTAACCATTGTAAATGCTTCTGAGACAGATAACTAAGCAGAACCAAACACCCCTTTAAAAATTGATTTGCAAACTAAAACTGAGATAAACACTTATCCAACTTGTAATGAGGATTAAATTAAGCTTACATTATCAGATTACAACTATATAAACATATATAGTACACTTGTGACCACAGATATAAAGATAAGCAAAAAGTGCAAAAACTAACTTGAACATAAAAAAATGAAAAAGTCACTCACAATCCTCCAACTGATGTAGGCCAATACCAAACCAAAATTCCACTATACTAAACCATTTTGAACCCACATCCAAGCCTGCAACAACCCTGTACCATTTCCATAGCCATTTGATCACCTGTTTGACTTTTGTTGACCAAATGTCAAAATGAATGAGAACTTGAATGAAAGCTTGTACAAAGCTATGCTAAGCTTATTTAAGCTTATTTATACTGAGAAATGAGCTTGATAAAGCTTTTGAATGATAATTTGACTTTGACAATTTCAACAGTAAGCTTTAAAAGATAAAAATGAACATTAACTTGAAATAAAACTTAAACAAAGTTGCAAATCACTTGAATGCTATTGTTTGATACAAATAAACTGAAAAATACAAATGAAAACTAGTTAATACATGTTAAGCTTAAAAACGACATTAAGAAGATTTTTTTATAAAAACTAACTACACCCTTGGCTTGCTTCTCTTCCTTCTTTTTATACCCATTCTCTTTGTCTCTCTCTTCTGAGTGAATCCCATCAAAAATCTAGACCATTGGATGACTAGGTTGCATTTTGGCCCTTGATTTGGTTTTGGCGGGAAAAATTTGATTTGACCTGTTGGCTACTGTTTTGGCAAGTAGGGGGGGGGGTGAAGTAGTTGTGATGATGAGGAGGGGTGAGTAGTGAAGGGATAAGGGATGGGGGGTTGTGTGAGAGCAGGCAGTTGCAGGGCTCAAGTGGGGGAGACAAACAGTGGTGAGAGGGAAGGGATAACGTTTGACTGATTTTGACCTGGGCAGTCCAAAATGGTTTTGACAGGGGGGTCACAAGGGTAATTGGCAGAGGTCAAATCTATTTTGACAAGCCTTGGATAATAATTTTGACAAGGACCTATGTTGTAAACTGCCAAACTAGAGGGACCAAACATGTAATTTTCCAAACTTGTTTTAAGGGACCATAATTGACACTCTCAGAAAGTATAAGGACCAATGTTGTCATTTTCACATTTTCCAGGGACCAATTCTGCCAATTTTTAAACTTGAGGGACTAAAGTTGTAATTTTCTCAAACTTTTCATATTTTTCACCAAAGGACTAAATTTGACCACTTTTGATTTTAAAAGGACCTTTGGTGACTTTACTTTTGAAATTATGTGCTCAGGGACTGTTTTTGACAACTTTTGAAACTTGGGGGACTGAAACTGCAATTTTTGCAAATTTGATATGTTTTTCATCTGATTTTGATATTTTTGTATTTAAAACACATAAAACACTGATTTGTGATATTTTGATCATTTTGATGTGTTTCTGAGTGTTTTCAGATGAATTTGCAGTTTATTTTGTACAGAAATGATGAGTATTTAGACACTCATCAGTTATGCATGCAAACTCATATGATATCCATACCACTTGTGCATTTGAAAATAAAGTTTATCGTCGAAAAATAAGTTTATAACATCTTGTCAAGTTATAAAATACTTTACGCTTATATATGTTGAAACAACATCCCACGATAGTCGTTTAGAAATAGAACAAGAATTTATAGTTTTTCGTCTTAACATAATATACTTTGACAACTCATGAAAATGACTAAGTGGCCTCAAAAAGCTAGTCGTAAAATAGTGAATATCGAATGTTAGAAAACAAACTCAATGGTTTTGGAAAGCTTGTAGCGATATCTAAAAGTCTTAGCATTTAACTTTTGATCATAGAAGTCTCGATCATAGAGAAAAATATAGATGAAGTAAGGTAGTCGAGCTAAAAATATAGTTTATGAGTAGTTTTCGGAAAAATTTGAGTGATCGTATATCATTCGTTATATCTACGTTTGATGAACGGTTGAACATTTTGGAAAATAGGCTAGGTGAACTCACTTTTACTTGTAGACATCGTTTTCTCAAAAGTACTCTATCGATATTAAAAACGGCTCCAAACATGGTCACTTGCGATAACCATTTTGGTTTAATAGAAAATATGTATGTGTTATTACTTGTGAAAAATAATAGTTACGATAGCCATTTTTCAAACACTTGTAACTTAGTCGTTATAGTTTGGTTTTCTACGTTTTATATATCCTTGGTTTCGTGTTAATGTATACTAATATATTTTTGATAAGTCGACTCATTTAGATTATGTTTAAAACTCTTTTTTGCCCTTTAAAAATCCCTTGACAGCTTGCAAAATTTCAGAAAATTAGTTTTCGTCGCAAAACTTGAAATTAACGTAACTTCTTCGTTATAAATCCGTTTTAACCCGTTCAAGCGACCACGGTTTCGTTTTAAAGTCTAGTTTCTGAAAACATAAACCAAAATAATTCATGACCTGTCAAAATTTCCAGATTTCACAAAAATGAACAGCCCTTAATTATATGTTGTCGAAAATGATTTTTCTAGTGTAATACTTGTTCTAAACCCTTCCAATCAATACCAAAACTATTCTAAACCTACCATATACCTTCTTAGGGTTTTTATGGGTTCCAAAACTTCATCAATAATGATAGGTTTCATGGGAATAATTATAGGATGATTAAAACTTATAATATGAAATAAAAATAAGTAAAAGTGGTATAAATATATATGATACTTGCATGTTTTTGTACTAGCATGATAAAATTGCTCAAGTAAGATGATTAAAGTGTAATAAAAATTATAAGAAGCTTACTTGAGTGATTGAAGAGTTTTTGAGCTAGAAACTTAATTAATCTTTATGTTTTTATTTCAAAACCTTGAAATAGATTACTAAATGAACTTGATAAACCCTTGAGAAGCTTGAAAATCAATGGTTTCTTCCTCTTTTTATGCTTGGCCGAACCACAAGGAAGATGGGGAGGGTTTCTAGCATTTTTTCACCTTTCAAATGTGTAACTATGTGTTTTAAATGAATATTACTTTGTATAAAACAAATATCTAAGTAACTAGGAGTATGTGTACATTCTGAGGCCAAGATATTTTTTATAAAGTGATGACTATGGGGGGGGGGGTGGCGTGGATTTTGGATAAGGGAGTAAGGATTTGTATTTTGATGATTTAATGTGCATAATGTTATGTATAATGTATAATTTGTACATTTAAATTAGTTATTTAGTGTAGCGTTAGCTAGAAATCGATTTTAACGGAACAAAATAAAATATATCGAAGTCATAAAAATTATAAAAATGTGTTTCTCGCAAGTATTGAGTGAATAAATAATTATCGAGTTGAATTTACGAAAACCGTCGTAAATATATATATATATATATATATATATATATATATATATATATATATATATATATATATATATATATATATATATATATATATATATACAAAATAAATTCAAAACATCGGGTAAACTAATAATATAATTTTTATAGTCTTAAAATGGGTATAAAAATATATTCGGATGATTGTTGAAAGTGTCGGATCAATTATTCAAAATAAATGATCGTACGATAGTGTTTATTTAATAAATAAATACACGTTATTGAAATATGCAAACCAATGCATAAATTAATAAGAAGATGATGTTACTGATGATATGTAGACTAACTCTAGTCTATATGTAATGTTCTCAATGATGTTCCATGAATACGCAGCTTAACCCTCAAGGTTATGCGTATTTGATACTCGTAAACCTAGTTTACGAAAAATGATGAATAGTGAATCATGAATAGTGATTTTCTCCGAGAATGAATAGTGTTTCATGAATAGTAAAATTTTAAAATAACCTTTCAAAGTATCAAACCGACTTCAAAAATGATGAATAGTAAAATGATGAATAGTAATCAGTGAATAATAATTTCCCGAGATGAATAGTGAAATTTTCAAAGTTTGTAAAATGACCTGAAATTACGAGTTGTCACATTCGCCCACCCAAAAAGGAATTCAGTCCCTGAATTCAGTTCATGTTGGTTTCCACGGTGTTATTAGTGAAAGAGGTGAAGATATTTGAGTTGTGAATTGTGTTAAGTAAATTGGCGAGTTCTGACGGCAGTTCAAGTCGATATGCTACAGGATCAATTCTATCCAGAATCTTAAATGGTCCAATATACCTCGGGTTTAACTTCCCTCATTTTCTGAATCGTACCACGCCTTTCCAAGACGAGACTTTCAACATAACTCTGTTGCCAACTTGAAATTCTAATGGTTTGTGACTTATGGAACATATTTCCAATATTTTGCGTCGTATATCGACGTAGCTTTTCTATCTATTTGTTGTTGCTTGTAACTGATTCTTGATATGCACGATTTCTTTGTTGTTTCATGAAATAAGTTATGGACTAGTGAGTTGGGCTTTCCTGATTTTGACCCGTAAATAGGTGATTGACAACTCAACCATAGAGTGCCTCAATTGGTGCAGTCAGTATGTTCATGTGATAACTATTGTTGTAAGGGAACTTGTTCGATGATGTGTGATTTACCCAATCGTTTCCAGAAACAATCACATATGCTTTGAGTATATCTTCTGATGTTTAAATCATTCTCTCGTTCTGACCATTGAGCTGAGGATAATAGGCGGTACTCATGTCCTAGTAGGTTCCATGGGAATCTTGAAATGATTGACAGAAGTTTAAGGTGAATCGGCTATCTTATATTAGGTATAATAGAAATTGATACCATGTGTCTCATGACCGATTCCAAAATGTCAAGTCTGTCGAAAAGGGCATTATTGTAAAGAATAGATTATGGGTAACAGTTGTGATTCCTCGCGTTTCTAGTTCTAGCGAAGGTCATGACTTGAGTCTTCCTTGCCTAAGGCGCTTAGTCTCCATTACTAAGATGTTTATTGCTTGATGGTGTCTCTCTTAATTTACCTTATCAAAGTTTTTCCATGCTCTATGTTGTAAAGTCACGAAACCCTAAATATTTAAGTGATGTGGTGTGGTGGTTGATTTTCAAGATTTGTTCCGATATTGAGTGCTTCTAAAATAGTTCATCATTGAGATTGTTATCATGCTATCAAAAACATAGATATCAGCTCATACTATGTCGAAGAATGTTTGTTCTAATTTCACTTGTAGATGGAGAGTCATTGATTGTCTGATATGTTCAAACCTGTTGCATCTCTTGATATGCAAATGAGGTTATCTAGAATTTCTAGGGAACACAATGCCTTAGGGGAAGTTTATATCGATAACCTTAATTTAATTCAATTATCCTTTGAGGAAAACTCATTGTAGGGAAGTTTACATATTGTTGAGGCTATGTTTAATGGGATGTTATGTAGTCTCAGTTAGGAGGCTTCGTTTATTTCTACAGTGTTGCTTAGTGTGTATTTGCTTTGTACTAAATATTGTAACTCGGTCTAACTGGTACTTTTGAAATGATAGAATTTGGCTTCTAGTCCAAAGATAGTGGTGCAGATGGTCTCGTGATATCTTAAAATTTCTATTGAGTTTTGAAACATCTTACTAGATACTTCTAGTCCTTGTTGGTAGTTCTGAAATCCTTTCATTGTTTTCTTGTATCGAGGAATCCTCCTCGTAAATGGTATGGAAATTCTTTCCTAAAAAAAAGTCACTGGTAAAATTTCAACTTATCAGTTGTGTGAGAGATGAATGGCGTAGGTATCCATAGAGTGTTAACAAAAGAAATGTTTATGAACAAGTTATCTGATTACAAAGCTTTGCTTTTGAATGAAGATTGTTTTAGGAAGTTTGAAAAGTTGCTTGTTTCTTCCATGAAATAATTCTTCCTGAATTATACATAGGTGATCAGGCTATGTATAATCGAGGACAAATGATGTGATGCTTGGTTTACTTGAAATGGTATTATATTTCTCCGAAGTTTTAGATGGTATTCAACGGGTTGTTTTGTAAAATAATGGCTCAAACAATTTTTCACAGTAACATGGAAATCATTTTGCGTAATGGTAGTAAATAGTTGATAGAATGACTGAAAAATCAATTCATAGGGTGGTAACAAAACAGCTTGTTTTAGAATTATGTGAAACAATTTTCCTTAGATGGTAGTAAAATAGCTTGAAATAAAATTATGTGAAATAATTTTATAAAGTGGTAGCAAAATAACTTGAAATAAGATTTGTTGAATGATTTGTAGGATACATGGGAGAACCTCATAGAATGGTAATAGTCTCCTAATTGGTCAAGAATAAAGTTGGCCTAATCCCTAGTAAGATAGCAGTATATTGTTGCGAAATGATTGGAAATTGGGCAATTGGAATAGGGAATGAAATAAACAAAGGTTGTGATTATTGTGGAGATAATAAAGGATAAAGATTACATTAGATAGAAAGGTACTTATTATTTGTTCCTGTTGATGGTCTAATCGTGTCTCAAGTGTAGGAGCAGTAGGCTGTCTAGCAGCAACAGCTCTGAAACTCTCACCGTCCTAAAAACCTATAAGATGGTGTAGTGTCTATAGTCTTAGTGATAGATGGTAATGGTATGTCAAATCATGCACGCTTCCCAAGCGGCAAGTCAAATGTATGAGTAGTGTCTATGAGATGTGATGGTACGGATGGTGCTCTAGATGGTAATGATGATGAAAATGATGACGATGATGATGATGATGGAAATCCTAGTAGTGATTTAGGAAATGATGGTGATGATGGTGAATGAAATACTACCATCTTTCATGTTGTCTCGCGACGTTTTAGAGATAAAACTGGAGTATGCACTATTGGACGACTAATAGTGGTATGAGTAGCTGATGGTGGTTGTATTACATGAGTAGCAGGTGATCTAAGAATAAGGGTAAGAGAATGTACTCTCTTCCTAGCAGTAAGCATCCTAATAGGTCCATTAGGACTAAGCCTATAAGTCCTACCAAATGGTATGATCTGTCCCGACAGAATGATAGGAATTGCCCTGTTCCTATGACGAATCGATGGTGACAGTGGTGGTGTAGGTGCAACTTCGTCCTCCTCAAAGGATTCAGTCTTAGTATCAGATAATATGAGTGGTGAGTCTGGTGTAGAACCAACTTATGTTTAAAACTGTGATAGGGAATGACAAGGCATTCTCCATGTTTGGAATTTGAAGAAAGGATAATGGAATGGGTATCTGAAAATATCTATGTGACAATCGATTTGAAAAGAAAATAAATAACTTGCAAAATGTGCGTATGAAACCGCATGCATAGGGAATATGCATTTATGATGAAATGATGAGATGCTATGATGATGTAGTTATAGTCTAGGGTCAATGATACAACCTAGTTCTCTATAACTCTTGCTATGATACCAATCTATCACACCCCCAAATTACCTGTTTTGCAGCGGAATGGAATTCCTGGGGGATGACTGCCATAGCATCACAGTTACAGTTATATTGAACGACCTAAAGTGTCGTTTAAAAACATGTCGTTTGATATTTATTAAAGCATTCAGAGTTACAAAAGATAGGTCCCAAAAGGTAGTCAACGTTTGCGTAAATAAGTTTGTTACAATCCAAACGATGTTTTAAAGTGCATAAAACCCATGTGAGACGCGTTGTCACCGCGACTCTATGATATGTCCTTATGCATGCCATGAAGTATATGCCTTAGATACCTGAAAATACATTGCTAAAAGTGTCAACACAAAGGTTGAGTGAGTTCATAGAGTTTATGAAAATGTTTTATACGACTACCACAAGTATAGGTCATGTATGACAAATATGTCACATAAAAAAATGATACAATTGCTATAAGCACATGACACCGAAGCTAGACTGATCATGATGTTCGCCCCAATAGAGTGTTTGCCAAAACAACTCTAATTCTGATATTAAATGAAATGCATCCGTTTGACCAGTTGGAATCCGCCAACCCGGATGGAGGAGTCACCCTCAATAGATCTATTCACTCACCCTCGCTTACCCCGTAATTAATGGTTCATGATTATGATATGGGAACATTTAATTGGCAATGAGGTAACTTAAGAAATGTAATGAATTTGATATACTTGGGATCGTAATAAAAATGATGTGCAATTTATTCTCCCCCGTAGGTTTGAAATAAAGTATAAACTTGAAAGACGGGGCTATGAAAACTCACTTGATACAATGATTATGATGGCAAAAGTGGATACACTGAAATGAGGCGCAATCTCTAACTGCAACCTATTATGAATGATATGATCTAATATAAGTCATGATTTAATGTTGTTATGCATGCAAACTCATATGATATCCATACCACTTGTGCATTTGAAAATAAAGTTTATCGTCGAAAAATAAGTTTATAATGTCTTGTCAAGTTATAAAATACTTTACGCTTATATATGTTGAAACAACATACCACGATAGTCGTTTAGAAATAGAACAAGAATTTATAGTTTTCGTCTTAAAATAATATACTTTGACAACTCATGAAAATGACTAAGTGGCCTCGAAAAGCTAGTCGTAAAATAGTGAATATCGAATGTTAGAAAACAAATTCAATGGTTTTGGAAAGCTTGTAGCGATATCTAAAAGTCTTAGCATTTAACTTTTGATCATAGAAGTCTCGATCATAGAGAAAAACATAGATGAAGTAAGGTAGTCGAGCTAAAAATATAGTTTATGAGTAGTTTTCGGAAAAATTTGAGTGATCGTATATCATTCGTTATATCTATGTTTGATGAACGGTTGAACATTTTGGAAAATAGGCTAGGTGAACTCACTTTTACTTGTAGACATCGTTTTCTCAAAAGTACTCTATCGATATGAAAAACGGCTCCAAACATGGTCACTTGCGATAACCATTTTGGTCTAATAGAAAATATGTATGTGTTATTACTTGAGAAAAATAATAGTTACGATAGCCATTTTTCAAACGCTTGTAACTTAGTCGTTATAGCTTGGTTTTCTACGTTTTTTATATCCTTGGTTTCATGTTAATGTATACTAATATATTTTTGATAAGTCGACTCATTTAGATTATGTTTAAAACACGTTTTTGCCGTTTAAAAATCCCTTGACAGCTTGCAAAATTTCAGAAAATTAGTTTTCGTCGCCAAACTTGAAATTAACGTAACTTCTTCGTTATAAATCCGTTTTAACCCATTCAAGCGACCACGGTTTCGTTTTAAAGTCTATTTTATGAAAACATAAACCAAAATAATCCATAACCTGTCGAAATTTCCATATTTCACAAAAATGAACAGCCCTTAATTATATGTTGTCGAAAATGATTTTTCTAGTGTAATACTTGTTCTAAACCCTTCCAATCAATACCAAAACTATTCTAAACCTACCATATACCTTCTTAGGGTGTCATGGGTTCCTAAACTTCATCAATAATGATAGGTTTCATGGGAATAATTATAGGATGATTAAAACTTATAATATGAAATAAAAATAAGTAAAAGTGTAATAAATACATATGATACTTGCATGTTTTTGTACTAGCATGATAAAATAGCTCAAGTAAGATGATGAAAGTGTAATAAAAATTATAAGAAGCTTACTTGAGTGATTGAAGAGTTTTTGAGCTAGAAACTTAATTAATCTTTATGTTTTTATTTCAAAACCTTGAAATAGATTACTAAATGAACTTGATAAACACTTGAAGCTTAAAAATCAATGGTTTCTTCGTCTTTTTATGCTTGGCCGAACCACAAGGGAGATGGGGAGGGTTTCTAGCATTTTTTCACCTTTCAAATGTGTAACTATGTGTTTTAAATGAATATTACTTTGTATAAAACAAATATCTAAGTAACTAGGAGTATGTGTACATTCTTAGGCCAAGATATTTTTTATAAAGTGATGACTATGGGGGGGTGGCGTGGATTTTGGATAAGGGAGTAAGGATTTGTATTTTGATGATTTAATGTGCATAATGTTATGTATAATGTATAATTTGTACATTTAAATTAGTTATTTAGTGTAGCGTTAGCTAGAAATCTATTTTAACGGAACAAAATAAAATATATCGAAGTCATAAAAATTATAAAAATGCATTTCTCGCAAGTATTGAGTGAATAAATAATTATCGAGTTGAATTTACGAAAACCGTCGTATATATATATATATATATATATATATATATATATATATATATATATATATATATATATATATACATTATATATAAGAGGAGGCATGCCACATAAAATGCCATTTGGCATCCAATAATGTCATGTCATATTTCCATGTCATCATTGTATTTATGTGGCATTTTTTTTTAAATGACATGTGGCGTTTTAATTAATATATGTACAATTTTTATATATAAGAGGAGGCATTGTGGCATTTTTTTAAGTATGCATTTATGAAGCTAAAATTCGGAAATTGATTAAAATTTTTGCCACTTACAAGGTTTGAACATAGGGTGTTGGTAACATTAATAAGTATGATAACCACCAGACCAACACATTTTTTGATTATATCTTGCAAATCTAAATCTATAAACCTAAGCAACTAACCTTAAGTTTAGCAATTTAAATATAGAATTTATCATACATATTTTCTCCTTAAAATATAGCCCGAATACATATCTTTTGCAAGTTATACGCCTTTTTTCGTTCATCCTACACAAAATCAGGTTTAATTTATTTTCTGGTTTTGATATTACGTTTGATTTATTTTTCTGGTTTTGATATTTTGTAGGCAACATGGGAGTTCACTTAATCCCCTTTTCCCTTACAAATCAATTAGGTAACTTGTGGCAGGAGTTAAATTATGGGCCATAAACAATTTATTCTATTATTAACTAGCTTATAAGACCCGTTGACACCGGGTAATGTTTTAAAAAAAAATATAAATGAGATGATAATAAAAGTAATAAGAGGAAAAAAGATGTTGCAAAAAGAAAAAAATTAGTATGTAAACAAAATAAGAAAAATAATGAAAGAAAACAAATATTGAATCTGTTATTTATTAATATGAAGTGATAAGTCAAGTACAATATAGAGTACAATTATTGTAAGTAATAATGTCTCCTACATACATTCAGGTGGTCTTCAATCTTGACAGGCTTGAAAAAGAAAGCGTATGTAGTGAGAAGTAGATGAATTGGTAAGGCAATACAAATTCGTCGAGAACCTAACAAACCATGAAAAGAATGTGTAAGTAAAACTTTTGTGTGAATTACAATAAACATGTAAAAAACAAATTCGTATGACATTAAGTGAGTATCCGAACATACCTGTTGATAACTGATCAAAGACCGTGAAGAACCTCTTTATAGACTACATTTGTAGTAGTCTTTAATAAATTACGATCGGCATCACAAATAACAACCTTCAAACCCTTTTTGCTTTTTACGCGTGAAAGTGCGACATATAATTGTCCGTGTGTGAAAACAGGACGTGGTAGGTACAAACCAACTTTCGAAAGTGATTGTCCTTGGCTCTTGTTTATCGTCATGGCAAAAGAAACTGACACAGGAAATTGTTTGCGCACGATCTTGAGTGGTAAACGTTAATCCGATGGAGTAATTTTCAACCTTGGAAGTATAACCGTATTGCCAAAATGTGTTCCGTTAATTATTTTTGCTTGAATAGAGGCACGCGTTAATTTAGTCACTTGAAGCCTTGTCCCATTACACAAACCTTGTGATTGATTAATGTTTCTCAACAACATTATTGGGAC
The DNA here is from genome assembly GCA_019973895.1 of Chrysanthemum seticuspe. Lineage (NCBI taxonomy): Eukaryota > Viridiplantae > Streptophyta > Magnoliopsida > Asterales > Asteraceae > Chrysanthemum > Chrysanthemum seticuspe. The sequence continues at coordinate 78,465,031 of BPTQ01000002.1, read as the reverse complement.
ACCGACTTTCAATGCGAGCCTATGGTTTGGGACACCCGAAAATTTTAAACCGTTGATAAATTCAGGTGAAAAGACGGCTTGGTCTATAGCACCACCACGGTCAGTTTTATCTATGTTGTCACAACTAAGATAAACTATTTCTTCACCAGGAAAGGTTTGAAGCAAATGATCGTTAATACTGTCAACCACTTCATTGGTTGGAGCAAGAATGGCCTTTTCCTGGAAATAAGACGGATCACCTATGTTATCCAAAATGTTTGGGTAAGTGAAATCTATAATAGATTGTACGGGATCATTAGTTTCATGTATTAGAATATCTTCAGGTATATCTATCAAAACCTCTCCGTCGTGTTGTCCTCCAACATCTCCATCTCCTACTTTCAATATCCATTCGGCAAATTCCTTTATCTCAGCCACATCCTCAGGCCGTGATCCAACCGTAAGGCGCATATTAGCGGTTAATTTTAACACTTTGCAATGATCCCACAAGTACGATTGTTTTAAAGATGCATTAACAATGTCTTGCCGGGAACCTTTTGGAATAACGGGCAGCACCTGCCTAAAATCACCGCCAAATACTACAGTCATATTACCAAAGGGCGCATCAAAAGTGTCGTACCTGTTCTTACGCAAGATATCTCTCAAGGACCTATCTAATGCCTCAAAGCACAACTTATTTGTCATGGGAGCCTCATCCCAAATAATAAGCTTGCATTTCTTCAACAACTTCCCCAAGTCACTTTGCGGAGTTATTGAGCACGTAGAAGTCTCATCAATATTTATCGGAATATGAAACCTCGAATGAGCAGTCCGTCCACCTGACATTAATAAAGATGCAATGCCACTTGATGCAACGTTTATGACTATGTCACCATTTCTTCTAATCCCCGCAGCAAGGGTTTTCCATAAATACGTCTTACCAGTCCCTCCGTACCCATATACAAAATAATTTCCTCCTCTACCATTTGTAACGGACGTCATGATGGTGTCATATACATTTCTCTGTTCCGTGGTTAACGCGGCATATAGAGTCTCGTATTCAGCCTGTAACTCTGATGGATTATAATCTCTCTCAGCAAAGATTAGCCTGTTACCAAAGTCGGCCATGTAACTCTCATCTGGATAAGGAAGTTCTGGAAAAGGGACAATTTTCTGGTAGAAAAACGTTCAGTGGAGTTGTTTTTTTACTAGATGACTAAGAATGCTATACACACAATCAGATATTTATAGCATGTTACGAGTGATAAAAAATGTTGACAATAAACGTATGTATTCGATGCGGAGTACATACCGATAAAACTATGTCCAAATGCTGATTCGCTGCTGCTCTTTTTCTTATAAACAAACAAGAAATAGCTTGTTGAATACGCGAGTTCTCCGTGGTCAAACTTTCGAAAAGGTCTTGAAGGAATAGGTCTACTCTCAATGTACCGGCTGAAACCATTGTCCGATTAGAAACGACTCTCTCTAATATTAGGTAGTCTCAATGTCCGACTTATGCTCTGAGATATACGGCGCAATTGGTGCCTTGTCTCTTTACATATACTGTGGTAGTACTGCAGGCAATGT
>BPTQ01000002.1:78448469-78463452 GCA_019973895.1 Chrysanthemum seticuspe | reverse complement strand
AAATTACGATCGGCATCACAAATAACAACCTTCAAACCCTTTTTGCTTTTTACGCGTGAAAGTGCGACATATAATTGTCCGTGTGTGAAAACAGGACGTGGTAGGTACAAACCAACTTTCGAAAGTGATTGTCCTTGGCTCTTGTTTATCGTCATGGCAAAAGAAACTGACACAGGAAATTGTTTGCGCACGATCTTGAGTGGTAAACGTTTATCCGATGGAGTAATTTTCAACCTTGGAAGTATAACCGTATTGCCAAAATGTGTTCCGTTAATTATTTTGGCTTGAATAGAGGCACGCGTTAATTTAGTCACTTGAAGCCTTGTCCCATTACACAAACCTTGTGATTGATTAATGTTTCTCAACAACATTATTGGGACACCGACTTTCAATGCGAGCCTATGGTTTGGGACACCCGAAAATTTTAAACCGTTGATAAATTCAGGTGAAAAGACGGCTTGGTCTATAGCACCACCACGGTCAGTTTTATCTATGTTGTCACAACTAAGATAAACTATTTCTTCACCAGGAAAGGTTTGAAGCAAATGATCGTTAATACTGTCAACCACTTCATTGGTTGGAGCAAGAATGGCCTTTTCCTGGAAATAAGACGGATCACCTATGTTATCCAAAATGTTTGGGTAAGTGAAATCTATAATAGATTGTACGGGATCATTAGTTTCATGTATTAGAATATCTTCAGGTATATCTATCAAAACCTCTCCGTCGTGTTGTCCTCCAACATCTCCATCTCCTACTTTCAATATCCATTCGGCAAATTCCTTTATCTCAGCCACATCCTCAGGCCGTGATCCAACCGTAAGGCGCATATTAGCGGTTAATTTTAACACTTTGCAATGATCCCACAAGTACGATTGTTTTAAAGATGCATTAACAATGTCTTGCCGGGAACCTTTTGGAATAACGGGCAGCACCTGCCTAAAATCACCGCCAAATACTACAGTCATATTACCAAAGGGCGCATCAAAAGTGTCGTACCTGTTCTTACGCAAGATATCTCTCAAGGACCTATCTAATGCCTCAAAGCACAACTTATTTGTCATGGGAGCCTCATCCCAAATAATAAGCTTGCATTTCTTCAACAACTTCCCCAAGTCACTTTGCGGAGTTATTGAGCACGTAGAAGTCTCATCAATATTTATCGGAATATGAAACCTCGAATGAGCAGTCCGTCCACCTGACATTAATAAAGATGCAATGCCACTTGATGCAACGTTTATGACTATGTCACCATTTCTTCTAATCCCCGCAGCAAGGGTTTTCCATAAATACGTCTTACCAGTCCCTCCGTACCCATATACAAAATAATTTCCTCCTCTACCATTTGTAACGGACGTCATGATGGTGTCATATACATTTCTCTGTTCCGTGGTTAACGCGGCATATAGAGTCTCGTATTCAGCCTGTAACTCTGATGGATTATAATCTCTCTCAGCAAAGATTAGCCTGTTACCAAAGTCGGCCATGTAACTCTCATCTGGATAAGGAAGTTCTGGAAAAGCTTTCAAACTGGTGCCTCTTGAGCGCATAAGTTGTTCGATAAAGAACAAACAAATATTCTTTTTCTCGTCGTCGCTTAGTCGTAAACCTGTATCAAAATAGCCATACATGAGGCGTAGCTTATGTATGCAAATAACAGTTGTAAAAAATAGTGAGCATTGTACGATATTTATAGACTAACACACATATCGTAAGAATCAGTAGATCATTTTTTTGTTGAGGTGACTTGCAAAAAGATGGTCTTTTAACAGGGATGATAAATCACTAATTTGTAATAAGTAACCATTTCCATTCATGTATAAATTTATATAAAAAGTTAGTAACAAAGCTAAGTTGGTGGTTATACCTGGAATGCCTAAAAGAATTCTTCTCTTGTACTCGACGTCTTCTGATAGCAAATGCCAAGTTTGCAACCAAACTGTCAATGGTGTGTCAAGCTCTTTTTGTGACAATAATGTAACAAAAAGGTCGCGCAAATGCTCAGCAGAGGACCAATGGGCTGCGTCTTTAATACCCTCAATATGTTCCTTGTCGTCATCTAAAAGTCCCGCTGCGTAGCAGGCATCTTTGTAAGTAGGATAAACTACACCGTGGATTTTCCTTATCTCAGCGTGATTTCGACAACCTTTTTGACTGTTTAGTAGCATCCGACAATAGTAACCTTCACCTGCTGAGACTGGCACATTATGAATTCTGCCAATTGCATATTGTTTCTTCCTATGTGTCCACGTTCTTTTTGGAACATTCCATACAAATTTTGTAGGAAACTCAGCATATGTTAACTCCCTTGCTGATGGATACATTTCGTTCATATGCATCCATGATTCGAACATAGAAGCACCAACCGTTGGTTTGTGAATAACGGTTTCAAGGTTAGAGTTCTCACCAAATACAACTGGCTGGTCGCCTTCGAGATGAAATGAGAGACGTTCGACATTTGGTGTTCTATAATTTATCTCGAATCCAAATATTCTCCATGCGGCTTCACAAGCAGACAGGTACCTACAATCATAGAACGCCTTGATCTCGTCAACAGGTTTATCAATCTGTTGACCGTCTTCCGTTGTTGCTGGTTCATACAACTGTGCTGATACTCTATCAGGACCTTTGTTTATGTATTTAAACAAATATTTTATTGATCCCGCCTGATTGCACCATTCAACATTGATGTGGCATTGGTAACGTTTCAATAACACAGCGTTATACGGAATAACAAAATCGTTGTGCAGCTTATGTCCACTCTTAACAACATGGATCCCGTTATCACGTCTTCTGTATACAGGGTAGCCTTCCGAGTCAACAGAGCTGTGTTGCATAAACCTTTTAGGGAAGTGTTTCGTACACCTACCATCATCCATGCAAACCTGATTTGGGTCGTCAACACCACATGGGCCATGCATCATAAAGTCGGAAACTAACTTGTGCAGATCGGGATCCTCATTTTGGCCTGGTATCTCAGCGGATATGTGTTTGTCAATATGTTCGGCGTTTGGCAGTTTGTCATCCTTATGTAGAAACAAACAAACATGTGCGTGTGGAAGCCCTCTTTTTTGAAATTCAACGGTGTATACAACTGCACAATATTGTTGAAATAAACATAATATCAGTTGTAATTCTAATTATACACATTTCGTATAACACTATAATGTTGATGAATGTGGTGTGGCCTATAAGTAAAGAACATACCTGCTTGAACACGTCCGAACAAACGCAACTCTTTGATATCCTTCATCAGCTGATCGAGTTTCATTTTAAAAACTCGAGATACCACATCAGGTCGATCTGCAGATGAAAGCTTATGCTCCCGCATATATCTTTCAATCTCTGGCCATTTAGGGTTGCATGTTATCGTTATAAACAAATCTGGACAACCATACCACCTACACAATGCCATGGCATCCATATAACATTGCTGCATGTACCTTGGTCCGCCAGTGAAAGAAGAAGGCAAAATGATAGGCTTTCCAACCGTGGACGGGTCGGTATTTCCTGATGCGACGCTTTGACGCACATTTGAATACGTATCACACCTTAGTTTAGACTGTTTGGAACGATGAAAAAACATACGCTCTCTCTCAACCATGGCGAACCCATCCACAAGAAATTGCTGGAACAAACGACCTCCACGTATGAATAAATTCTCTGTATTCCGGCGGTCCTGTATCTGATAGGCAAACCACTCACGCATAGTAACTGTTCTTTCATTCTTTTCAGTTGCTGGTTGTCCTGATTTATTTTTCTGTGGTATTCCTAAATAATACCCATCTTGCGCAGAAGGCATCAACAAAGGGTATTGCAAGGGAAGATACATAGGATGAAAAATGTTTATACGCTGCAAACCTTCACCAAACTTTTCTATCACAATGTCCCTATCTTCTGCGCATGCATCCAAGTCGCCTACGATAAGTCCAGCAACCTCGTCGGCAGTTGGAAGATTGTATTGTCGTCCACTCTTGCCTCGCTTTGCCATGAGCTTTATTCTAATATTCTGCTCGGTGTCTTCTGTGTAGCGGTCACGTGCCCTTCTAAATTTTTTAACCAAATCACTTGATGTATCCAAAATATCTTTCACTTCATTGATAATGTTTCGATCAATAGGTGTCTTTGAATTGGAAGTGCCAGACGAAGCAGATTTTGAACCACTGTTAATAGAGTAACGGGACAAACATTAGGTAAGAGATAATGTTTATCAATCCTTTTTTGTTAAAAATGCAGTGACAATAATAAAACGTCAATCAGTCACTTACCTTAAGGCAGCCGCTCTATTGTCGGTTTCGTTTTGCGTGTCATATATATACAACTGTGCGAACTTTGGAGGAGTCTCAGTTTCCGGAAGTAAGCTACCAATACTATGGTACGTTTGACCATGTAAACGAAAAACATAGGGACCTCGTCCTTTCCTGTTGATTGTGTCATCAACCTTGCCACCCATTGAAGTAAACGCGAACATGCTGTTGTACGTTCTAATGTTCTTTCTGAAATTTTCACTTTTGATGTCGTCATTGCAGAATAAATCAACTAACTGTTTTGGAGCAGGAGGTGCTTGTGGAACAGAAATTTTTCCCTTGGAACAGCATATGGAATAAGCTTTTCCCTCCGGATTAGCATTCCCTTGTTTTGCTTCTGCTTCCCATAACAGGGCACAGCATTCTTTACACTCGAACGTAGGATCGCCAATGTCATAGTACTCTGCACTCACGTAAAATAATATATTTTAATTAATTTTACTCTAAGAAACACCATGAAAATTGTGCAATTATAGAAGAATATTACTGACTTATACCTTCAGATATACCGACGTATTTGTCGTAAACTTTCCTGACAGGTCCTTCTTCATCAAGATTGAAAACAATCGGAGTGTGAGACTGTAACGTTGGTCTGGTAGACCTTTTTTGTCTTCTTGAAGATTCTCCTTGTTTGAATGTTGATTTTTTTGTTGCTAAACCACGAATGCCATTTGAAACCCCAGAAGATTCAGCACCTCTTGGACGTGCAGTACGTTGACGGATGACAGGTGTTTGAAAAGTAACTGTGAAAACAAAAATAGTACAACCATGGTTAAATTATATGGGTCAAACAAATGCATGAAAACAGTATCTCTAATTTTGAAACGTACCCGTTGAAACGTTAGTAAGTGGAGTCTGTCGTTTGCGTAGTGTGCCAACAGGAGTTAATTGAGGAGTGTTTTTGTTCACAGAATTGGTGCCTATTTATATAGAAATTTATTATAACAGTTTCCTCAAAACATAACGGAAAAACAAAGTAAAAAACTAAAACAAAGAAGAAAAAAAACAAATAAGATTCTCTACGGTTGGCTGTTAATCGTATAATATGTACCTTGTTTATGCGTTGACAATGGTGAAGTGTTTCTTTGCAGAGTATCTACTGAAGTAGTGATACGTTGTGGTGTTATTTGAGTGTTTTGCGCAACGTGAGATGTAGCTGTAACAGTTTTCGCATACAAAACACTCATTAACCAAACAAACTACTTTTAAACATAAAATAACAAAAACTAAATATTCTATTTATAGTTTACCATGCTGTAAAGGAGTTGAGAGAATATTGTAAGGCGACACGTTGCATCTATTGTGACCATTGCTGCCTACGTTTGACATTCAACATAGTATATCAGGCGTTTATATTTTCAAACCGTTGGATAAGTATAGTGGAAGAATATCAGTGACCATATAATGAAAATTTCTTATGTGTTACGTATGTATAATATGTACGTTGGTTACTCTTTGAAAATGCGCTTGTTTTTTTTCCAAACTATTCATTGGCTGAGTATAAGCTTCAGCTGATATTTCAGTAGATGTTGCAACATAACATATACGTCTAAGATCATATCAAAATAAATAGACAGTAATTTAAGTAATCTACATACATAAGCGTAAAGCAATGAATTGATATTGTAGCTTATAGTTTACCATTTTGTAAAGGACTTTGCTGACTATTGTAGGACGATAAGGTGCTTCTATTTTGTACCCCGTTTCCTAAATCAAGGTTGGAAAATTAAAATGAGGCAGCCATGTCGAATTACACTGGAACAAAGTTTATAAACAAACTTATATAAGAAAAATAAGCAAACCTTGATGAATGTGTAAAGGTAAGCTTCTAGTGGCCATTGGTGACAGAGATGATGTATTTAGTCGGTGTGGATGACCTGTGTCAAATAGCAAAGTTAGTGGTAAAGCATGACTATCGAATAGTTTAAAGTAACAACACAGGTAGTAGTAAACTGAATTTTGTTACTGCATATAATTTATAAGAAACTAACAATTAGTCAAGTCAGTTAAAGGCTGCCTTTCATGACTCAACACCGACGGTGGTCTGCCTACATTTTTGGTCGATGATGTTGGCTGTCTGTTGGAAACGATGTCTACATGTAGAGGATTATCTAATGCATGAAGAAGAAATAGTTACAAAGGTACCATAGATGGAAAAATGTTATGAATAAAAAGTGTAATTCTTTATTGAAGATAATCTTACAATTCAACAATTCTGTCAGCGATACTCTTCTGTTTGTTGAACCGGAATGCACAATCATATTTTGTGCAAAAGTCTCACTTGAAAATTGAGTTGGATCTCCAGACGATTTGAAAATCTTGTTGGACATGGACGAAGTTTGTCCATTTTTTGGTTTCCTATTCTCAGGATGAGCTGAAGAACGTTTTCTGTTGTTTGGTGGAGTGTTTTCATCATCCATGATGATAATAGATTACAATCGTTTTCTGTGTTAGAGAAATTATACAATGATATGTTTTTCCGAAACTGTTGTATGAAAATATGTTATGGATATGAAGTTGTAAAGACATTCATTCAAAAGATACTACATACACTTTGAAAAAGATATAATTTAGCTAATGATATGAAGAGTAAATTTTCCAAATCATTTAAATGGAATAATAAATGTGTCATTATTTCAGTTATAGTAAATCATTTAATATGCTGATATTTTGAACTCAAAAAAAACTTGCTATATTAGAGATAATAATGAAGTTATGACAAATTCACACAAAGTAACAGTTAGAAAAAATCATCAACTTAAAATGTTATTAATAATATTAATTATAAGAATGACATAAGCAACTCATAATCTAAATGATCATGTGTTGACAAATGATCATGTTTTAGGAAGCTAAAATATTTAGAAATCATCTGCGTGATGTTAATGCCCGGTATAATATCTTCCCATCGATTCATCATCATCGGACACGTAAGGTTGTTGTAACTTTTTTTCGGCATCTTCATGAATGTAGTTGTTATGAATATCTAAAGAGCGAAAAGGTTCATGTGGAATATCGTTGATATTAACCCACACACCATCGTCGTTTGTGTTGTTATTGTTTTGAATATGTGCATCTGCTTCTTCATCAATAAGCGCAAACTTGTGATCTTTTGTACTAAACAAACTGTCTTGTTTATCAAGTAAATGTTCATCATCGCTAAAATCGTCCAGATGGTATACATGATCATTAGAATGAACAAATATTTTGTCATCCTCTTTAGCAGCTTGTTTAGACTTAGAGTAAACCGAATTGTGGAATAGTCCACAATCATCATTCGCTTCTTTTTTCTCTTCATCCTTTTTACCACGCCTTTGTGCAGACTTGGTTTTGCGCTTTATCCTCAGCGGTTTCTCGTCATCAGATTCCTATCAATATGTTTAACCATGAATCATATAAGTTGGTACTATGTAAACACAATTTAGTAGAAGTGTTTGATATATGTTCATACCTTTTCTAATAGGTTTGCAAATTTCTGTAAATCGTTATCAGAAGTAACACGTCCCACAGCAGGGTTGCCATCTTTGAGTAGTCTTCGTCGTTTTTTTGTGACGGAATTATGCTGAAAGGAACAGAAACAACAAAAGTTAGTTTGTAAATGTAAATGTCTTAAACGTTTGAATTGTATATAATAAGAACTGAATACAACATTCAATGATGATTTGCTATTGAACATGGTTTCATACTCGTATATGTTTTATGTTAATGAATTGTATGAATCAGTATGTGATTTATGTAGTTTCAATATTTTATGTATTATAGGAAAGTATATCAAGATATATTGTAAACAAATATGTTTGATTATGAGAATATTTTTTCGATTCTAGCGTTTGTAATAAAATTTGTGTATATCTGTATTATTGGAAGTTTTAAAGTATCTATTTGGAAAGGATAGTAGAAATAACATATTTTAGTTGTAAATTTGATATGCTTTCAAGGTTATGTTCATTCTCTAAAACAAAATGTGTAAATGTATTTGTTTATGAATTCATGTTAATATTTGTTACTTACATTTGCAAATGCAGATAAATCCTTAAATGTTGCATGTTCTTTCTGAATGGTAATACGCATCATTATTTTGAATGAATCCTTATTTCAAATAAATTTTAAAAAGTCAACATGAATGATGAAAATATTGTAATGGGTAGTGTACTTAAAATATGAAATGGAATGCTAATTAACGTGATGAATTCTTTCTTTCACATGACAACCGAGCAGCCCTTCGATTCGCTTCAACATGTCCACTTATCCAGCCGTTTGTTTCCCATCTTCTTAGTAGCCATCTTTGACGATTTGGGTCAATAAGGGTAGGATAACAATAATGTGCTAAGTATATATCCAGTGCTTGACCAAGTTGAATGTTGTGTAGCCAGCCATCGATATACCATTCATGTTCTATCTTACGAAGACTATCTGCTTCTTCCATTTGAACAGTCGGAACACGCAAGTAGTAAGCAACGACATCAGTGTACTGATTTAGATGCTGACGAACTAATCGTCTAACGTTGCTGTAGGTTAAATTGTGTGTTGACACATTGCATATCATAATTTCATCTCCTCCCCAATAATCATAAAAAATGTTTGTAGTTACAACTCTACCTCCATGATGAATGCATATGTCAATTGTAGGAGGAGCAACACCCCATTCACTATTAGAATGTAAAAGTAAACGATTAGATATGATGTACATTACGACAATGTTGGGAAATAAACAGAAAAACTTACGTGTAAGCTCTAATCCTACGATTACCATTGTTGAATCGTAGAGGCATTGTAGTGTGTAATGTGGCGAGAATGTAATGTTGAACATCTTTTATAGCGTATTTGACTATACTAATTTTAGAAACGATTTATGGGCATTAAAGTGTCAGTTTTTTAGACAATGTTTTGGTTGTTTAAAAGTAAAAAAATGATTCAGCATAATTTGTATCATAATCATAATCATAAATAGATTTCAAAAGATAAAGACAATTATTCTCATTTGAAAAATTGAACAGAAATTATGGCGTTGGAGGCGAGCAATATGAGCATTCGCATTTTCCAGGAGGGCATTTGCAAGTTCCTGAACAAACAAGGCAATGACAGTTCTCCTCAATTATACTTTTAAGTATATATGGATCACCGTTATCATATGGATCTACGGAATCATAGTATGTACTATATCCAGGTTCAAATGGTTGTGGTATTTGATCTTCGTTTACCACCTTAGGATCGCATACAAAATCGTTCTCCAAGATGGTTGATGTTTCATTTTTCTTGTCATGAACGACTGATGCTTCAAAAAAACCAATAATATCCGTTTTGTCTGCACCGTGTTCGTTGGCAGATGATGTGTTTCTTGGTGCAACATATGCAAATTTTTGTCCTATAATACATTCAAAGGAATAGACTATATTATTGTTTAGGCAAATAAATGTTTCGTAAACTAAATTTATACAAATTCGGAAAAATAATTCAGAAAAATATCGATTATGATTGTAACATACCTTCGTCGTGATGGTTTGAGTTTGACATTTTTTTTTCCTCCTTTACTCCGTAATATGTTAACAATTATGGTTTAAAGAATTTCTCATACATACATTTATAGAATATGAAGGTGACAATATATTAGGAAATGATTTGTTGTATAATTTATTTATTTGTATACAACTTATTTGAAAGTTGATTACACGAAATATTTGTTTCTATACATATTGTTAATTAAAATATAGTTACTTTAAAATGTATTTGTGGCGGATATACATGGAGGATATATGTAAAACAATGATACAATAACGATGAGACGCAATTAGTTCCATAAGTATTGTGAAAGAAAATTGACGTGCTTGTGTAAATGTATAAGTACTAATTACAATTTAAGTGCGAAAGCGGCAATGTCGGATTACTTGTTGGTTGAATGTGTGTAAAAGAGACATAGGAAGCTATCATTTAAAAGAATAAAGCATAATGTATCTTTTACCATGGGATGAATGTAAAAAATAAATTATTCGTTTACATAAAGATGAATATACGAACATCGGTTCCGGAACATTCTCTAAACAAACAAAAGGAGCTTTGTGAAAGGATATTTAATTGTAACTAAATGTGTTAGTTACTACAAATTTTGTATACATATTGTTATTAAGTAAACTATAGTTACTTAAAAATGTATTTGAGATCCTATAGATGGAGGATATATGCAAAACAATTATACAATAGCATAGTGTAGATGAAACGCAAATAGTTGCTTAAGTATTATGAAAAAACATCTACATGGTTGTGTAAATGTATAAGTACTAACTACAATATGTGTTCGAAAGCGGCAATGTTGGATTAGTTGTTGGTTGAATGTGTGTAAAAGAGACAGATGCACTTATCATTTAAAATAATAAATTATAATTTTTGATTTACCATGGAACGAATGTAAAAAATAAATTATTCGTTTAGATAAAGATGAATATACGAACATGGTGTCGGAACGTTGTCTAAAAGAAACAAAAGAATATGGGTCAAACGAACTTTAATTGTAACTAAAGGTCTTAGTTACTACAAATTTTGTATACATATTGTTGTATACAAAATTTGTAGTATCATGTTTTTCTTGCATTGACTTTAAAGTAAACCGACTAATGTATGTGAGTCATGATGGTTGGATTATACTTTAGTAAATAATATGAATCATCCGTAGAATATGAAATATTACATCAAAAATCTTGTAAAGTAATGGCATATTCGTGATCAGTAACTTGCTAAAAGCTATTGCTAATATAAGTCACAAATTCTAAATAACATTATGAGGTCATCATGTGTGTGTTGGTGACCGGACGTTCATTTTATCAGGATCTCATTAGATTTTTGTTGGCAAGAGCAAAAACAACATACGCATAATATGTCACAGATGCTTCCTATCGTGAATGTCATGATTGTTGACATTGCTTAGTAAATGTATATAATTAACCGGGAGATATAGACAATTAAATTGTTTAGCAGTTCATCTTCATTGATTGGCTACACTAACAAAACCTTTTAAAAAATTGGGTTACCTTGTTTTTTTTAATTGTATATGACAAAAAGCAATGTTTGCATGTCAAATGTATTAAGTCCAAATGTCAATACAAATTACTTATACACATCAGTTTCTGCAAATGTATGTATTACACACATCACTTGGTCGTCAAACATGTAAGTGATAAAATGTTACTAAACAAACCTTGTGTGATTTTGTGAAAATATAATTTAATTACTTATACAAACTTATACAAAAAGTGGTAATTAAATCTACAATATAACGCTTGTAGGCTTGAGTGATGATGCATCGGAAAAATTCAACAAAAACCATCATGACTATGACTAACGTGTATGGATAGGTGTGATGTTAACGGCGGTGCTATAATTAACGTTTAACTACCCCAATAATTTCAAAACACACATTCAACCTGATCTCCTCCATCTCTCTCTTGAAGAATACAGGTTCTCCAAATAATTTTATTTTATTTTTTTTTCTTGAATGATTTTGTGTTAATAATGCAGAGATTAAGCACCGATCAAACTATTTTTAATGTTTGTGATTATTGTTAGATTGCAAAACAAAGGAAAAACACGGTTCTGTTAAAGTGAAATACCGATTGACACTGCATGTGAGGTTAGATGATATGAAACATATAAAAAATAGAAGATACTACTTTTAAAGATATGTATGAGTTATGTTAGAATCATTTTAGTAGGACTTTGTTAGATAGTTAAGCAATATCTTCCTAAGAATCTTAATATAGGTATTAACAGTGTATGCAATTATGGGGATAAGTTTGGCTAAGCTTAGTATAGTATAGATTAGTTGTTGCATATGAAAAAGGGTGTGATGCTATATCAAAGGTGCAAGAGCTAAACAAACATATATTGTAACATGGAGATATGATTACACAATATGAGGAACAATTTCAGAATGGATGTGTAGTTAAATTGTATGAAAATATGTGCGCAGTTGAAGTTAGTACTTTTAAATAATTATATGGGTTAAGATATTATCGATTTACTAAGACTTTATTTTATACTTACTGAATATGTAATTATGCACTGAGTATCGGTATGAACATTGTTTGCAACTATGGCGGGAAGGTAGTTTGGGTAGATTGTCGTTTAAGTTTTCCATATGAAAAAGCGCGTGATATGATATAATATGGTGAACGGACAAAAATAGGTATTCGTACGGTCAAATGGTTAAATGATTATAGATGTGTGCAACAGTTTAGTATGTAGTAACATATACGAATGTGCATATATTTGTTGATGTGAACACTTGTTGACCCTTTGAACGTATGTTGTTTTATGAAACAGAATGATGATGCAGTTTCTGGTTGAGGCAAACCAAATTAACATTCGAACATTACAGGTATTTTGTGGTACGATCAAGTTATTTAATTGAGTTGTTTATTCGAAACTCTTGACATTAATACATGCAGCATGTATTTCAATTACAGCTTCTTCCTACTCTGTTTACGGGACCCCTGAAACCCAAGAACAATTGGATTTACTTAATTCATAATGGCGGAACGAAACATAAAGTTTACATAAAGATGGCTGGTGGGAAGCGTTTTAAGCTGTTTGAACGTGAGTGGCGAATATTTTTAGATGACAGCAAGTACACGAATGTCGGGACATTTCATTTTAATAGGCAAGAAGAGGACTGTTACTACGTTACAGCGTATACCAATGATGGATCTGAGTGCAATGGATACTGTCTGGATGTCGTAGGTTACAGACAGCGAAGATGCTTGCTAACTGTGCAACACCTTGAACAATCACCGGTAATTACTAAACTCTAATCATTAAATTGAATAACTTGATTACAAATCTCATGAAAATCCATTTAGTAAATAACATTTTATTTTATATAAACTCTGTTACGCAGGACATTCCTAGCGGTTTCTTTACTTCATTTGATAATGATCGCTTTCGCGTTCTTGTGGGTGGAGTGGTTGTAGCAACTGTAGCTCATCGTAGGATTGTGCTGCTGGATGAAGATAGGCATGTCCATCTATTCGGTGGTCAGGGATGGGATATTTTAGTTCACGTAGAAAAACTGACTGTTGGCAGAAGATTTGTCTTGACAAACTTGCTAAACAATGCTGTTTCATTGATGCCATTTGACGTAGCTGGTGTCGAGATGCGTCATGATGTTGTAGAACGTATGTACCTGAACTGCAGAAACCCTTTCATGAGAAATCCGATTGACAATGGTATGTTACTGAAACTGTTGGAATAATATATGTACTTATTTCTCAAGATAAAAACATTTCAATATGAGAATTATTTAACGTAATTTTGTTTTTGTATATTTGAAATTTAGATAAGAGGATGAAACATATATGTGCATGGGAAGGACACACCGCTGAACATGACAATGAGAGGGACTGTTTCTACGCACCGATATTGGCGTACGTTACGGACAGAAGGCGGTTGGTAAGTGACTGATTGATATTAATATATAATTTATTGGAACTTGTAAAACTAAGGTTATTCCTTACATTAAGTCTCGTATTAATGCAGAACATTCCTCATGACTTTGTGAAGGCGCATGCAATGTGGCAGTACCACAATGCGTTGCTGCAATACGAAGAAGAGGAGTTCTATGTTGACGTTGATTTGGAACGCCACAATGACAGGCCGAAAAGCAAAAATCATGTTACAATCAATTGCAACTGGACAGAGATTGTTAGAGATTGTGATTGGGAAGATAACAAAATGGTCCGGTTCAAGCTTGTTAAAAAAGTTCCAGACGTCGGCGTCTCTTTGCCTTCAGGTAACAAAGTTGAAATTCCAGTATTCCACATGTGTTAAGACATCCGCAATCGTGCGTCAAGAAACTTTGTGTGTGTGTTAATGACTGAACTTGTTATGTCTAACTGAAGCATCATAAATTATGTTTGGATTGCTTATGTCGTATGTTTTGTGTTTTGGAGTGGTTATGAAGGTTGGCCGTATATGGCATGAACACTTATTTTCTATAATGATATGCTATGTATGTAATGGTAAATAGATCAATGTTATGAACTTATGTGTAAGCGTTTGTAATATATTTCATCGTATGTTCTATTTTATTGTCAACGTTTATTTTTAACTTGTATGAAAATAAGTGTGCATAGCTTAATATGTTCGATTTGTTTCATCAAACTTAATCGGTTGGAAGTATTGGTGAGGTTTTGTGTTTTGTATGCTGTATTCGTTAGGTTTGTATTAAATACTACGAAGTCAATCTGTATTGTTCAAGTCAGTAATTGTGTGTGTGTTTCAAAGAACTGCGTGCTAACGCCTACAGAATTGTGTACACCTTATGACCTTAAAGTTGAAACAATGGACTTCCGTTTCTCTGCGGCTGCAGACCTTGAAAAAATTGTTCGAACTTGGCCTGGTAAAACAATAGAAGGGTTAGTGTTAGAGATTGTTAGAGACAGGTCAACGTTAACTAACATTGTACTAAAAACGAAAAGCCGGACAGTAACACCGCAAGGTTTAGTTGCAGTTGTATCTTGAGGAGAAGAAGCATAACGTCGTTGCGTAACACCATGACGGTGTAACGTACGCGGAAGTGTTTCAGTACTCCTTACAAGACGTAATTATGCTCTGAATTACATTCCTTATTGGAATCAAAATGTTCAAGGTTATTTAATATATAATTATAGTTAGTCAGTGAATCTACA
>BPTQ01000002.1:78352089-78447616 GCA_019973895.1 Chrysanthemum seticuspe | reverse complement strand
TCTACGTCCATGAGCCTTGATGGAAGTACATTTGATGAGAAAGTCCTTTGTCTTTTTTGTGATCGACTAAACGTTACAGGTCCATCGTCATCATCTTCCTATATAAAAGGTAGTGGAACATGATATTAGTCATATCTTGTATATGTGTAAACTGAACAATTGTAATAGCAAAACAAATCTATTATAGATGATCAATTCGTACCACATTATATTTGTGTATAGTGTCATGAACGGTTTCTTTTTTTTGTGTTATTGGCTGAACATTTTCATCATCAGACGAAACAATGTGAACAACATTGTTATTCACAGAAACATCTTTTTTCAACAATCTTCCACGTTTGCGAGATACGGGGCACTCCTTGAGAATGTAATAATCGGTTAAAAATTGTACAAATTGTTTGTTGAATTTGTTTGTAAAAATATAATATTCATATTTATTAACGATGACATATGCACGTTCAAATTCTTACCTCATTGTCATCTGATATGTCGATAAAAGATACAGGTTTATCGGATGGATCGAATGTATTTAACACTTTACTGGCTTCCTCTTTTTTGAGAGCCTACATAGAAACAAAGATGTAAGATAAAAGTAAAATGAACAAATTTGACTATTTCAAATGTATCGAAAAGTTTATTTAAGTTTAATCACTTGATTTGTCTATGAATATCATAAAATACATACGAACCTTGGGTGAGTCGTTATTCACCATAATGTGATTGTAGGAGATTAGCTGTGTGTTTATGTCCTACATTGGTGGCACCTTTTATACACAATGTATACAAAGTTAAGTTAAGAATTGATCTCTAACATACTCTAATTTACTTTTGAAATTACATAGAATTTGTGAGTTGATTACATGAAATAATTTAATTGTATAAACAAATCTTATGCGTATATAGAGTTGACTAACTTGATGGGTCATTTGTTATTTAGTACAAATACAAATATTACAAATATACTTTTAAAAATAGCATTTATATTAAACGTGTATTTACAAAAGGTAATGATTGTTCTTGGTTAAAAATATCCAACTTACCTTGATAAATGACCCGGTGGTAGATGAATTGTCACACACACCTCATTCATTAATCAAGCAACACTGTAGCGATTTCTAACCAAGAACAGGTAATCATCTTGAACAAAATACGAATCTAGTAAATTTATTGTTAGTTTTATGATGATCTGCATGTAAGTAAGAATGACAACTATAATATATTAAACACCAACTGTGTATGGTTTAGGTTGATTCTTAACCCTTAAGATGGTAGTGATTTATAGTATGTTGATACATAGATACTTGCTTGGGGTATGCGGTTTCATATTTGACGAAATAGGTTTAACTTGAAAGACTATTTGTTTTGTAGTTTCTATAAACAGTAATAGATATGAAGATTAGTCTTCAAGTATATAGGTTAGTTAATTTTATATGGTGTATGTTTTGTTTAAAAGTCAGTTAACAGAATAACATATTATGTGGTCCATTATTTTGTTACATGGAATGTATGATATGATTATAGAGTGAAATCATATAATCGAAAGGTTACGCAAAGGACAAAGTGTAGTAATACTGTATAAGTTTTATAAAGGTGTTGTGTTTTTAGTGTATTCGAAATAAGTAGTATGTATAAAGTATCCACGTAAGACATACAGTGTGTCGATTAAAACGATTTGCGCTTTTGCAATATATATGACATGTGAATGTATACTTATGATATTCATTATTAGTTTGTTTCTAAAGGAAACATAAATTACTATTAGTTATAACGTAATCACTTATGACTGTCGTGAATAAACGTAAACCATTTGTTTATTTATCATATAGGATATGCGAATTTATATTTGTAAAGTGATTCATATGTTTTAAAATGAATACTTGTTTTGATAATTGTGTACAAATACAGTCTGATTGCTTATATTTGTTTCCAAGGTTGTTGCAAAACGAATCATTTAGCTAATCTATATGTTACTCATAATTTGACAGGATGAGTGTTCAATTTGTGTTTGCTGTAAACAAAGCAAAGTTTGCGAAAAGTCAGGTATGCGTAAGGTGATAATTTAAACATTAATACTCATGTTTATAATTGAATATTTGTTTTATTTTGCTTGTGTTGTCAGCGTTTACCATCTCTGTTCACAAAAAGCTTCTACGATGGAACACCATGGCTGTACTTAATACATAATCGGGGAACAAAACACAAAGTCTGGATAAAACAAGCTCAGAAAACCATTACAAATTGTACGGCGAAGAGTGCGGCGATGAGTGGGTCAAGTTTCTGGAGAAGAGTAGGTATACAGACGTCGAAATGTTGCACTTTATAAAGGAGGAGGAAGACACGTATTACGTAACTGCATACAATCGTGCTGGCGCTGAATGCGGTGGATATGACAGCAGCCTGATAGGCAGCAGGCAGATGAGATGCTTAGTGTTTCAGGGCGAGAATCTTGGACATTCTCCGGTAAGCACACACGAACTATTATCTATTTTGTAACGTCTTTTTTTAAGTTAAAATATGAAGTTTATAAATCTGTGAGTATGTTGATTATTTTCAATTGTATGCAGTTGCTTCCCGGAGATTTCCTGCAAGATATAGTGACAAACGAATTTGATATTCGGATGGGAGGAATGAATTTAGCAACTGTGAATCATCGTCGTGTTCATATTCGAGGAACATCAAATCTAAAAGTTTATGCAAACTTGTTATACGGAGATGGATGGAATACTGTTGTTGACAGTCAACACCTGGTACCCGGGAAACCAATGGTTTTCACAAATCTTGGTGGTGCAGTGCTTAATATGATTACTTTCGGAAGGGATGGACTTGGTTTAGGCTTTGAGGACATCCCGAGAACAGAATTAGATTTAGCTTTTCCTATCTGTCGAGGTCCCCTGGACAAAGGTATCATACGATATTTATGTTACACATCTATACTATATGATTGCATAACTCTAATATTTTGTGTTCACAAATTGCAATATAGATCCAAGAATGTTTCACATATGCGACTGGGCCGGGCATGATCAGCATAGAAATGAAGATGCATGTTTTTACACACCAATGCTGGCCTATGTCCTTGATAGGAACCGTTTGGTAAGTAGATACTACGTATAATTGTTAGTGCATGTCAGTTTCTGTGTATTTAATTTTGGTTATGTCTACTTAAAAATGAGAGCTTATTGAGGTTTTATATTTCATATACAGACTGTACCTGCCAAGTTTGTTGATAAGAGTGAACTGCACACATTTGACAACGCAATTGTTAGACACGGTGGGATGGAGTTTGCGGTTGACCTGGTGACTGTAAGGCACAAACAGACACGGAAGAGGAAGCCGAGAAAGAACCATCTAACAATGATTGCAAAGGACAAATGGAAACATGTCAAAAGGCAATGCCGTTTCAGGAAGGACAAAATGATTCGATTTTAGCTTGTTGACGTGATGACTGATTTGGCGGAGACAGTTGATCCGGAGTTTCCTGTGCTTGTTCCAATATTTGATATGTGCTGAATGAAGGTGTTCAAGTGGATTTGACTTTTGTTAATGGGATTGTCAGTGGGTGTGTGTCTTTTGAAACAATGTTTAGGTGGCAAGACTTTAGTAGTTTAGTTATATGTTAAGTTGAATAATGGCTGGATACATGACTTGTTCATCCAGTCTATTATCCTAGTACGTTTAAGGTGTTATCCTACTACGTTTCGTATGTTGACAGTCAGTTCTTATTTATATATTGTTGAATCAACTACTTTAGACTAATGCAGTCATCTGTTAATTACATTACTTCCCTTTAGGAGTGTGTGTTATTGTTTAAAGTATGCTTGCTTGTCTATGTAGTAAGAATTTTAGTTGGGTTACAATCTGATATAAAACTGAATGATAGTATGTGGGTTAGTACCTTTTTATAATGTTTGTTATACTGACATTTTATATAGCAGATTGGTAGACTTGGTTGAATGCTTCAATTAATAAGTTACACATAATTAGGCTTATAAATGAGCCCATTAAATCCAAACAGCCCAATAGATTAATATCTCGTGTTCCGGTCAACTGCAAAAGTCCAAAAGCTCAAGAGATTTTTTGCGTGTTTAGAAATAGAAAGATTACGTTTTCGAAGCACAAAACATCTTGAATCTTAGTTCAAACACTATCAAGTCGTTAGGTTCATGCATTATCAAAACAGTGCATGATGATAGTGGTTAGATTATCCAACTTCATGTAACATAGTGTACACAAAATACGTTAACGATGATAATTGATCACTGCAAAAAATGCATGATATTTGTCTACTTGATGATCTATGTTACTGTTAAACATGTATAATACCCTAATAATGTTAAATCTGTAGATGTACGATAAAATGGTTTGTTGATGCTTATATGAATCTATCTGTAATTACATTTGTTAATGGTGGTAGCATGATAACTTGGTGATGACTTGAATGGCAGTGTTCTATCAGATATATAAGTGTTGTCCAATATGTGATACGATGGGAGTATGCATCTTGTTTTCAGATATAACAGATATGTGACAATGAGTATATATCATATAACAAACTGGTTGTCCCAAAAAGGGTAATTACACATCATTATCAAGAAGTGAATATTTGTATTATGCTTCAGAGACAAAAAGAACTGAATTGATAGTTAGCCAAAAATACAAATGCTCAATACAACTGCGTTGATAGTTAGGAAAAAATACAAATGTCACTAAATAAAAATGAGATAGTATCATAAATTTTTCATTACAACATATAAATAATACACTCAATGTGCAAGTATACATTTGTTTTGTATGAATACAGAATCAATCAGTATAAAAAAAGGTCTTAACAGCCAAAGTGCCAGGTGATTAGGACTGTAGGTAATACATAAACTTGATCAAGCGACTGACTTGGTTCCATAGAATATACCACACCGTTACCTGCAAAATGAACAAAACAGCCAAAAACAGGTATATAATGGTAGCTGTCAAAACCTACAAACAACTTTAAGCACAAAACTTATTTCAAATAATTAACCAAAGTACTGATTGGTTATTCTTAATAAGACATTGTCCACAACGTAAAATCAGATCAAACAGTATCGCATAAGTGAGGAAAATAAAATGAAAGACCAAGATAATGGTACGGACAAAGTATTGTTTACGTGGATATCCATCCACAGCTTCCGCTTATTTCAAAATTAAAAACTCCAATAAACACTACATTCACGGCTTCTCAACTTTAATCTCCTTGTCAAGAACCAACTTTGTCCTTTTGGTAGCACTATTCTCTTCGCCTTGGAGCAAGTCAGTCTTATCCAATGGATCAACCTTCCTTTTTTCTTGAGACGTAGTATCAGAAGACGATTGCTCGGCATTCACAACATCATTCTTTAGGGCGGCGATCGGCGTTGTGTTCTCATCGGTCTGTGACTCCAAATCCTGCGTAAAATCACCCAAAGGGTAGGTTAATCATTGTAAAAAGGTATAAAACGTCGCAACTGACAGTAGAAGATGTGCCATAAAAATGTGTACAATAGCATAAATGAAAATTACTTACAAATGGCGTCACATCAGCAACCTTTAAGCTGGTGGCTTCGTTTTCAGGCTGAGATCCAAATGAAATAAAGAAATTATATGGCTAAATTTTTGTTGGTAATGTCTTAGTACATGAAGTTTGGTTAAAACCGTTTAAACATTTAAATTCATTCGTCACCTTTCCCGGTGTAGCGGTAGCACAAACAGATTTAATGATATCGGGATCATTAGACAAACGCAATACATTGAAGACAAGCATCAGCTTTTCTTTGTTTTTGGCATCAACAGCTACCTTAAAAACAAATTTCTTATCAACAATTTCCATAATCTCCGTCGGGAAGACAGCATCAGACTACATAAAGACATGTAAATGAGTGGACAATATAGAATGTACAAAGTGTTTAAAACAATTAGCACTGTTGATGAACAATTTATACCTTGCCATACTTATCCACCAACTGATAAGCAGTTAAGTTATTCAGAATAGCCTGCACCTCATCATTAAATAGACAAACTGATACAGTGCCAGTTTCAACTTGAACCCTCACCTGTAAGCGGAACCTAAATGCAAAAAAGTACACAGGCACTGAGGCACTAAGAGATTCAAACAAATGCCATATCAAAGCCAGTTTAAGGGAAAGCATATACTCACTGGGTTTTGATTGACGTAGCAGCAGCATTGCATTTTGAGCACCACCATTCATTAGGACCAGCAGCCGGTTTTGGTGTGGTATCGGATTCAAGGTCAACAATATCAGAAGACTTAACCAACTTCTTTCTACAGACCCTGCATCCGAGGTACCACCAACCTTCCTCCTCTTGGATAGCACAAATTGTAGCAACGATAACGGATGGAACACCCTGCATATATGTCCGGATAAGTTGGTGTTATTTTTGTACAATCGTTTTAAACATGAAACAATGAATTGGTATGCTACATTTCATTACATAACCCAAAAAAAATGTATTGTTTGGAACAGTTTCATTGTACATTTATGTATTGCCGAGTATACTATATGTAAATGCTGGGATTGTGAATGAATTTACCTGTTCAACATCAAAAATTTCCGCAATGTTTCTATACATGTATTTGGTGACGAAATCATCTTTTGTAGAATTCTTTGAAGCAGTTGAGATACGTGATGCAGTTTGTTGAGAATCCTCCGTACCTTGAGCAGCCACCAAACTACGTATGGTTAAAAAGACAGAAGTTAGTATAGACCATATCAACGCTAATATATTAATCAATTTAAAAAACATATACAAATATTGGTTTAAGATACCTTTTCCTAAAAGATTCTACATCTTTAAATTCATTGCCAGGTATACAGTCTTTGCCGTTGAAGAGGAACAACCTTGTTCCATTGAAACCATTTTGGATGGCCATTTTTCCTGTTTATTCAAAAACATGTACAAAATATTTAAATGATTTCGGATTTATACCCATTGTCAAAAGTGCACAGATAAATTGACTGAATGTAAACAAAATATAAACGTACCATCCCAGACTTTCATCATGGCCAGCTGGAGGACAGCAATGATCTTACCATGTTCATCGAGTTTATTCAAAAAATCAGCGAATTGTTGAGCAAAACTACCCCACAACGTACACGGCAACTCATTGCCCCTGTATATATGATTGTTATCAATTCAGTAAATACATTGTAAATGTAAATGCAACTATAAAAAGTTTGTTAGAATGACCTACTCAGCATCAATGATTGTGATGGGTTTCTTCTTTCCAGACCTGCCGTTTTTGTCATAAGTATCCAGGTCATCACAAGCAACAACCTGGCCTATCACATCTGCATAATGTTGAAACACAAACAGTTTCAATTCATTGGCATATCATATCATGTACTAAAGAAAAGACAAATGTATAGAAATAACTAAAACGATTCTACATACCAAACTGGCCAACTTCCTCATTCTTAAGAGATGTAATGTTTCCATATGGACGAAAGTCAAATCCATATCGAGAACCGGTGAAATCTGTGCACTTTTCTATGACAGTGTTCGAAAGAAAGCTTAGGCGGAGTGGTTTATTAACTATGCGGAACTTTGGTTGAATCTCCCCAAGACTATATCGTTGAAGGATGACAGCATTGCCCTCTTCTAATTGATGTTTGAAACCACTGACCAACGCCATCCGGACAGTTGCTTGCATCCTAGTGTTCTGGAAGAAAAAATGTGAATATTTTAAAGTTTAGTACATAAAGCAAAACTTCTATAGAAAATAACAATTCATATCTAAAATGCCAAAAATCAACAAACAATGCTACTTAAAAAGACACAAATAAAAAGTATAATTTGAAGCATAACATAAGTAGATGCTTGCCTGTTCATCAAAAACGATCATTTCCATATTAACAATATTTGGCTTGCTAAACATAGGTTGCATCCAAGTGCGAAGAATACGCACTCGTAACTTGATGTTGTCCTTAACAGGTGATAAATCGTTGATATACCTAGAAACAAAGGTTGCCATTGCTTGATTTGATATTCAACGCTTAGGTAAGAAAATGAGGCGTGCATCTTTATCAACACGGAGATCCTTAATTTATACAATGTGCGTCGCCCTGAAAATTAGGGATCATATGAATCAGAAAACTTATTTTGCATACTCATATTCCCAAAATTAAGATCATTACCAAAAAGAATAAAAAAGGCCCAAATTTTTTTTAGGGTTCTTGTTGGACATTATATAAAATCATTAAAATCACTACAAAAATTAACATAAACCAATAACAATTAAAACGCCAAACGTATTAAACCAAAATAACAATTAAACCAAATAACAATTAAACCAAAATCAAGATACTTACCAAATAAAAATGATGCCAGCGATTCAACTATTTTGAGAGGTGATATATGCATTCAAACGCCAAACGTATTGCGCAAGAAAATTTGACAGATTCAAATTTTGATTGAATGGTTGTAACGCAGAATTGAAGACCATAATTAGTTTCCAAAAGTAATTTAACAGATGAGTGTTGAAGAAGTTTTAGAATATCACGGTTATTTAGTGTGTTAAAGGGATGCATTGGGGTGTTGTACATTAGTGCTATATATGGAAGTGTTTTTAATAATAAAATTTAATGCTTTGCTTTATGGAGGTGGTACAGTATTTTAGTATATTAGATAGTATAGATTGTTTCATGCACAACTCATCATAATGAATTGATTCATACATGGCATGTTTGATTTGTTTTTCTGGTTTTGTTTTGCATTTAAATGATTTCATATTGTATGATTTTGTAGGCCGACGATATACAAATTGCTACTATCATGCAGGTAATATTATTTACAATTTTTAATGAGTTCATGCATCTTTTGGCTTCTGTTGGTGTTGGTTATTTTCATTATGAATTCTTGCTAATCTATATTTCAGTCGATGTTACTCAGTTTTTTTATACCGTTTTATAAAGAAAGTTAGATACGTGTATCTCTTCTACGGATTTCTAGCTACCACCGCCTTTCTCTCAAGTCTCAGCTCACAGCCTCTCTACTAATATTAAAAAAAAAATTGTTATGGCAGGAAACTTTTTTGTATTATATCAGTATGCCTTGAATTCAAATAATGCATTTCAAACCATGTGAAGGGGTGGTGAGCTGAAGATACGCGACTTATACCGGTACGAATTTGGTTAATTATTGACTTTTGGAAAAATAGTATTTGGTTAGTATTGCATATAAACTGGATGATAATATCTGTCGGAAAACATGGCTTAATCATCTTAATAATAGGAATCTTATGGACTAAAAGCAGTTATCTTCAATAATACATTATTTATGTTGATTCCAATGGGCAAGTATTGTAGACAAAATGACTACATGACTTACGATTTGAAAGGCGTGTTTGTCGGTAATGCTTAATCATCTTAATATCTTAATGAGAATACCTCAGTTCACATGATCTTCTCTATTTCCCGCACAGTAGTTACAGATCGACCTACTCCACTTGCTCAGTAGTATGTTAGAATCATTGCATTGCAGAGATTCCAATCAATGGTATGTATTATGAAAATTAATAGGTGTGACTAGAAAGCATCATGTGCTTATATACATAGGTGCATTCAAGGAAAGATACAACAAAGACTCCTGCTCTTGCTAATGAGTAATAACAACTTGGGGATTTTCTTGAAAGAGGATAGTGTGAGCCGTGATATCCAGACTATATGCAAAGCATTCAGTTTAGAGCCCCCAAATCGCTATGTTTTAAAAGCCCAAACATTGGCTTGACTATACTTATATGTCCATGTGGTATGGAATCCTACACCTTATGTTTAATTACGGCCAACTGATGCGCTCTGAAAACCATATAATTTACTCGATAATAGAAGAGCTGATCTGGTAAAAAAGTTACTGCACATTGATCTTTGTCTATTTTTATTTTTTTTTGCTATTTGGTCATTTTTTATGCGCCATTATATGGCTTCATTAATATTTTCATTGTACATGTCTTGATTTCTAATGTGCTTGTACCTCTCCAAATTATAAGTATTCATTCCAAAAAAATTTGAAAGTCTGTCTTTTCCGGTGATTTCAGAGCTTGAATTCACCTTATCATAAAGGTGATGTAGATTCACTAAGAAAATGGCAGTTTTAGTGCTGTATATATGAAGTCTCACAAATTCAAATGATGGTTGAATGAACGCTGGTTGGGGATGTATCTGTAATATTGCATTATGAGATTCAAATTTTCTTATTACAGAAAGTGACCCATAAAAGTATAGCGTTATAGTATGTTTTCAGTTTCAGTCCAGACTTATTTGATTTTTAATTTTTTGGACACACCATACAACCAAGAAAGTGCACAAGAAAACACATATCATAGACCATCAGTCGTGGATGTAAAAAAGATGTTAATAAACGTCGTTAGCTTTAAACAGGGTGTCCAGATGGTGTAAGTGCACTTCTAATAATATATTTGGTTATGGCTCATGCTTAATTATAGTTAATAAACAACTATAGCACTTCCCTTTTAGTCCGCAATTCATAAATACAATGATTTTATACTTGCAGTATGCTACATTAAGTTTCTTATATTCCTTTGGTCCATGAAGGATTCATGCACGGATACTTGTCGTGATCTTAAATCTGATTGTGTATATTACGTATGATGTAATCGTCAACTATGCTTCAGGACACCCACTACGGCATCTTCATTTCCATCCAAAGACATGATTGGCCTTGTTAAGGTTGGAAGAGCAGATTCTATTGGATGACTAGGCCTGGCCCATTGTGTCGCGAATTGGGTTCTTACCAGTATTTTTTATATTGATTGATTTGTATATGTTGGCAAGTAGGGCGTTAAGAGGGCTATAACGGGTCAAATTCTAAAAAGCTGGTTTGGTTAAGCGTTAAATTTAACATTCAAAGATTACGGAAGAATTGCATGACTTTTAAATCAGTAAATATGAACTTAAGATTGTATGTGCTTTCAAATCAGGTTCCTTGACAGCCTGATTTCGTCTTTGCGAGGAGCAAATGAGATAAAGTGCATACCGCCGATCCAGAACCTTGCACAGCAGCACCTTTTCCGTTGATCGTAGCAATCTATTGTTTCCGCAGA
Source organism: Chrysanthemum seticuspe (assembly GCA_019973895.1). Taxonomy (NCBI): domain Eukaryota; kingdom Viridiplantae; phylum Streptophyta; class Magnoliopsida; order Asterales; family Asteraceae; genus Chrysanthemum; species Chrysanthemum seticuspe. Next base: position 78,436,524 of record BPTQ01000002.1, on the reverse strand, counting down.
ACATGAATTAAGAACTGTAAAGGGCAGAGCATTTTGGTTAAAAGTTACATAAGTAGTTTTGGGTGTTCGGATGGTACCTTCTACCATGCTTATAGTTGGAACAGCAAGAAACGGAACTCCAAAACCGGATGCATCTATTGCCAGCAAAGGTCACCTTAGGTATTGATATGCTATATCCATTTTACTCAATGTGGAGTGTCTAATAATTCATAGCTGTAAACAAATTTATTCGACTTCATCATTGCAGTGTATCAGATGTTCTTGATTGAGCCGATGCCCTGAGGAAACGTCGTGGCAAGGTATATAAATAAATTACTTTATTTACCCATTTCAACGTGAACCCATTTTGACGTACAACTGAATCTTGAAATCGGCATTTTAGTGAATATGCTATGTTTGCATCTGTAGATCTAATTAACTCTTCTTCGTTATCTATTAGGCATCACCAGTTGGTGATATAGATATATATGGCTTGCAGGTAGTCATGTTTTTCTTTATATACCATGTATATATACTAAAATTTAGTACTACAGTACTATTTTTAGATATTTATTCTACTCTTCGTTTTTTCAGTGTATTCTTTGAAAACGTTGGCCGTTTGAAGTCATCAATGGCTCTATCATTATCGACTGATGTCTCTCCCCTTCTTTACGCTTGAACCTTTTTGTAATGTGAAATGGGAGTAGTTGTGCTTTCGGTACTGTTACTTCATTTTGCAGGTTTCTTTGTGGGGTAAGATTCGCCTTTTTGTATATATTTATTGAACAATGAATTCCATTGGAATTAAAGTTGAAAGATATGGATATCGCATAGTTAAAATCAAAGTATGCTAAACTTTGTTGCATTAAATTATGTTGGATTACACTGAACCAAACGCACCCTTAGGTTCTATGATCACACAAGTGTAATATTTGTTCCGAAGTGTCTACCCGCATGTATATAGTAACAGCTTTAGCTGGGTTTAAAGTGCCAGAACGCAGAGCCGTATCCACTGAGGTAATACTTTAAGGTTCCAATATTACTTATTTTTAATTCATTATCCTATTTGACCTATAAACATTAGGCAATATTTTCCAAAGCATTTATTGGTTTAAAGAATTTACCGAAGAAGACAAAATATGGTACCAACTTGATATTTGTAGCTAATCTAATAATACTATTGAGTTTTTTGTGTATCTCAAAAATAAGTTTCTATTGCAGGCATAAGATAATGAAAAGAAGGGGAAGCTATGTGTTGTAGTGAAGGACTATAAGACAACTCTTGCTTTAGGGCCTAATCACGTGGCAAACAATGTGCATCTCCATTTTGGCTTATGTAATATTTTAGTTAAGCTTGGTAGAGGAAAGGATTCCTTAAATTCTTGCACAGAAGTTCTTACCATTGATGAACAACATGTTGAAGATTTGCTTTAGGTCCTCAATCTGTTCTCTTTAATCTCAGACTCAGTATATAACATGTTATAAACTTAATCTGATTTCGACTAATTTGTGTCCCGTTATATGAGAGTCCGTTTGTGTGTAAAATGTGGTTCAAAGTATGTCATTTAATTTTAAATGTGGGTCAAAATGTGTCATTTAATTTTAAGTGTGACTCAAAATGTGTCATTTAATTTTAAATGTGGATAAAAATTGTATCAAACATTCAATGTGGGTGAAAATGTGTCAGCATGTATTAAGAGTGCATCAGCAAAATTTCGGTCAAAATAATTGATGTGTTCCAAACTCGTGTAAGTGTTAACGTTCAAATTTTGTTTGTGTGTCAGCAGATGACAATGCAGCGGATGAAATGGAGATGCAACAGATGATGACTTCGTTCCTAATGTTGGTGATAAAAATGGACTGGGAATGGATGCGAACAAGCGTAAAGGAAGAAAAACATGGATGATGATAGAACGCAATTTGTAAAAGGTAATATATGTCTAATATATGGATTTTTTAATGTACCTGTGTTGTCTGTTATATGCTATTTGTAAATTTAAACCCATGTTTGAATTGTTTAAAAACCTATCCAAACACCCCCTTTATAAGAACTTTAGTTTAAATGTACCAAACACCGCGTTTAAATTCATGTTTGACTGCTGTTAGCAGCAGTCAAGTTACCTGATGCAAGGCCCATTTTTTCGCCTTTTATTATACAGCTAGCATATTCATCCATCATCCCTATACATCCTTTCTCCTTTAACATTCGCATGGTGCCATGAGCCTTTAAGAACACATACTTAATTTGAATACCAGTTAATTAAGTTAAGTGTGTGTTCTTAAATTCTTTGTTTCTACCCATGAATATTACAAGGGATATATGAGTCCATTTGAGGAGTTTTTCTCTTTCAAAATAAATTTAAGATTGACGTCTTGTTGGTAATGAAGAAATTGCTGGAACAAATGGGCAAAACATAGAAAAAAAAGAGGCTAATAAGCCCGTGCAGTAGGTAAGTAAGTTGTTGTTAAGTATTTCCCTATTTTTAAATTAATGTTCATAATCACTTTTTGTTGTTGAAAAAATAATATGATTCACATTTTGGAAGTTAGAATTATAGTAGCTTGACAGTCAACTGATGTCTGTAATCAGTTTAAAATCTTATCCATACACCCCGTTTAAGTACCTGTATGTCTAAAAGGTGAATCAATTTTGGAATTCATGTGTAATATATGTTTAAACATAAAAATGTGTGTTCGTTTGTTTCATCATTTTAATGTCCTTTTATTTTTGTTTGTCAACAGATAAGCATGATAAGCATACAGTAGGCATTGGGGTGCGAGAATAGATAACTGACATATGATGACATTGGGGTGCAAGACAACCAATAATTTTATAGACTGTGGCATAGTGACCTTTGTGGCTTAAGTAGAGAGGGTAAGCACCCAATTGATCAACTAAAGGACCTACGCCACAAGTATGATGCTAAATTACTACTGGCCGACTGAAACTTGGTTAAGAGTGAGTTTGGAAAAGAAACACATGAACTTAAGATGTTAACTTTAGAAGAAAGGAAGCGACTAAAGGCTGTTGCATTTAAATCACTGATTTCCCGTGTCAAGCAAATGATGAAATGAATTTAAGTTCTGTATTTTGGATTAAGTAAGTAATGTTAAGAAGCTTCAAGTCTTGGTCAGTCACAACTACGCTTGGTGCCTTAAGTAGCGTTAATTCTGGAAAATGTTAGATACACATGTGTTTTCAGTTATTTTGTAAGGACAAGGCTCGTGTATGCTTACTGAGTAACCTTTTATTTAAATGTTCGGTATGTTTATGTTAAGACATATGATACATTTATGTTTTGAGTGTATTTAAATTGATATATAAATAAATTGTGAATTTCATATGCGATGAAGCACTGCTTATCAAGTTTTGGGTGTTTGGTAGAAGTGCAGGTCTGCAAGTTTAGGCATGTGACGGTTATGGCTGTAGATAGTGTGTCAATGGAAGTTTCCAGTTTTGTGGATCAAATTTGCATTTTCATGTGGTCCTTGACTTAAATAATGATTGGGACATATACTAGTGGTGCTTTTTGTTTCTGTGATGGATCTGCTACTATATTCCATCATCAATGGTTATAGAAAAAATTTGATAGAAATAGTAGTGTTGATGTCCTTAAGCAATGTCATGGTTTGTTTTGTATAAATATGTATCAGGTAACATGTGTAAGTAGTAAGCTGGTAAATATGCCAACATTAAACTGCAAATAAAATGACAGAACTGCGCAAATAATCTGTATAAGTAGTAACCTAGGAGTTTTGATGAAGTAATGTCTATCTTTAGGTTATTTTCTAGCACCTTCAAATACCTGAGATAAAGGTGCAGATAAACATCACATATCCCGCAAAAGTGTGATAAACATCATATCAGTCATATCAGGAAGGTCTGCCTTTCACAAAAATGGTGTACAGATACAAGTTAATGACTTGAGACCGTTAAATTCCAATGCCACTGCATCCACTGTTAATGTTTCATCCCGTTAAAACCTCATCTATATCATCACACGTTTTTATTCACAACCCCCAACCCAATGGGTGCATATCAGTCTTATCATATATGGGGTAACAAAGGTTCTAGCCCACAAGCACAAGTATATTTTATTCCATGCCAAAATAAATGTTCAAGAAAGAAGACGATGTTTACTCCAGTGTCATGAACTTATGCATGAACAAATTCACTTAAGTGTATACTCCAGTGTCTCGATAGTGATGTATTATACTATTGTATTACGGAGTAATTGTCACTTTAATCTTCCTTCCTATTGGTGTATCAGGTATAGTTTATCGGTAGTGGGACAAAAGGCAGCATATTATTGGCTGTTAAAATCAATCATCTCCACTCGCTACAGTGCCCAATGAACAGTACACACCGTTATAGCACTGTTTTGCACTGTAGGCTATGCTACTCCGTTTTTTTATTCCTAAAACCTACCCTTCACACCATACTTCCTTGAGCTCCTAGAAAATTCCAGCAGCTCCTCCATCTCATCATTTTCCTACCAAAACCTTACACCCACACTCCTTCTCAAAAGTTCCCCGCACACAATCTACACACTGACACACAACCCAGAAAATTTACATCAAACAAGAATCGTTGAAGAGGTAGATTATCAAATATTCAGATACAAAATATACCCGTTACTTTATCATTTATAACCAAACATATCTGTGTATAGTTGCAGGTTTGAACATGGATTGCAAAAGAGGCTGAAGTGCCGTTGCCATGAATTTTTCAAATCAAGGTATGTAATAATTTAAGTTTAAGTGGATATTGATAAGATTTGGGGTTAATTTCTGTTTAGTTTACCCATTACCTCATCCTTTTTATTAATTTGTGGTTAATTTCTGTATTGATAAGATTTGGGGTTAATTTTTTTAATCAAGGTATACCCATTACTTCATCCTTTTTACTAATTTGTGGTTAATTTCTGTTTAGTTTAAGTGGATATTGATAAGATTTGGGTTTTGTGATCCGAGTGTGGCTTCTCAAACAGATTATGGTGTTTTGATAAAGAAATTTATGTGGAACAAATTAGCAAGATTTTGGTGTTTTAATTGATTGATGGTTAATTTTTGTTTTATTGAAATGATTATTTATTGGATTTTTTTTTTTTTTTTTGATGAAATTCAGTTTACCTCAACTATTACATGTAAGCATTTTTATTGTAGTGAAATTATCACTAATGACAATTAGACTCTTGCTATTATAGGACCAGAGGTTTGAGGGTGTATTGGGTCCGTTTCAAAAACATTTTGAAGGGTTGCTTACTACAGAGTCATTGGGTAAGCCACTCACGATTAAATTCTTCTACTCGGAAACCCACAGCTCTATAACGGAGTTTATTGACAGGGCCAGTATGGACCTATGGGGTGACAATGGGTCTTTCAAACGCAGCCTCTTCAAATACTTCCGACTTTCAGCACACCACGTGCACCTAACAATCGTCATTTGAAGGTATATTGGAATTTTATCGCTTATCTTAAATGCTACATTACAGTAATACTATAGATGGGAATTAGGATATAAAATTCCCTTTTGCTTGATTTACATTTGAGACCGATTTTGGAATCCATTACTTTTATTATAAATTTTAAGTCGGGTCCTATCAAAATGATGGTGAAACACGTAAACACAAAGGAAAGGGAATATGCTACCAATTTTCATTTGAAGAGGCTGGCGCACGAAAGTCCCATTTGTTTCACAGGTACTGTAGCGACATAATTTTTTATATCGATCATTTTATCTTTTTTTTTCTGTTCTATAATTACCCAGTGTTTCGAGGGTTATTACAAAACTTATATTAAATCAATAGTCTTATAATTCTTATGAAATAAATTAGAGTAACTATTAGACCCGTTCGGCTGTTCCCTTTTTAGCAATTTTCAGATTATAACTATTTGACATTGTAGACATAAGGTAAAAATACATATTCTCAAAAAACTTGCTCATAACTAAATGGGTCAAACTCGACTTTTTTTACCTTTGTTGTGGTATTTTTTAGTGGTTTTTTTAGAAAATGCCAGGCGACTGAAACAGTAGCTTTTGCTAAAAAAATCAAGATCTAGAAACTTTCATCCTCCTAGGTAATTTTTTTGCTTATTTACTCAAAAATTAAGGCAATAGCATTTTTTTCTAGCACAGTAAATAGCTGACTCTGATACTTTTTTCATTATCTCTTAATTCATCAAATATACTAAACAATGCACCTGTAGATAATACAGGTCTTATAGGAACACCATGAGTATGGATATCTCAAACCATTTGTCTACAAGAGATAGAAACTAAAATAATAGTCTTCAAAATTGTTGCCATGTACATTGCATATGATACTTGATATCAACATGAGTCGTTAAGTTCTAATATTTTAATCATCCTTTAATGGAACTGCAGGTTTCTGACAAACGGAGATGTGATGATTTTAGCTTCATGGCTGAATCAAGCAACTATTGAAACACAAACTATTGTCCATGATGACATTTTACAGGTAACTATCCGAGTTGGTTTTGTGCATATGTATGGTCTATTATACACTTCGTCTACCGAATGAAAACTACCTTTAGGTTCTTTGTCACTTGCCATTACATGAAGCTCTTCCAGCCACACATGTCAGCCACATTTCAGAATGTCAATAAAGTTCGATTTCACCATAGACCAGGTATATTTTCTTTTGCAATTGTCATAAAATAATTGCCTTTTTTTCTGCATGCACATCAGGGTACAAGGAAATATCTGTTATATCGGGATAGCGTGACATTATACAAAAGTTTTCTTTTAGTTTCGAGGGATTATAAACATGACTATGTTTAGGTTAACAGTTTATGTTATAATAGGTAGCACTTGTAATGTACTCGCATGATAACGAGCTGATTTAGGTTATGCTCAATCTCAAAATGGCTAATAGTTTTAGCTCAAATAGGAACGGGTCAAGTGGGTTACATGTGTTGGTTTTAGTTTTATGCTCTTAAATGTATAATTTTACAAGTTCAAAATCCACCACCAGTAAGTTAGTGGCATAATAATGATACAATAAACTTTTCGTGCAGTTTCTATGGATGCCAATTTACCCAAAGTGTAGGCTGAGTTCTGCGACTAAAGTGACGATGTATGCATTTAAATAGTTTGCACTGAGTTTACGGACAAACTTTTCCCGGTCTCACAAACCAGTTCAGGCTTACCCTTAAACTACTTTTTTTCTTTTTTCCAATCTTTTTAGAAAAGTTGTACTCTATTTGCACACATAATTTACTATATATATATATCCTTATACGTCAATGTTAATGAACCTGAATTGTTTCTGTATGCATATTGCATTCTTTCAATGAGACAAAGTAACGGAGTTGACATCATCTTCATGTCGCACAATACTTTGCTTTAGGTGATATTCTATAATATCAACACAGTGCTCCCGCAGCAACGCGCGGGTACCCTTGCTCGTTTCTTACTAAACTATAAGGTGAAGCACTTTAATAACTCAAGAAAAAGTATGATATTGTAGTTAACGTTGTTTCACATATTCAAAAATTGACTCTTTCGTTTATTTAATTTCCTCAGAGCAAAGAAGAAAAATATTTCATCAATAACCACTTGAGTTTTAGAGTCATGTATCACAAGTACATAGCTTATTTTTTGTTGATGACCTCTTTAAACTGTGAGAGTGTGGTTACATTGCTTAAATATTTTTTTTTGATCTTCAGATTTTAGAGATTGTCAATTTGGAACCATAACTCTTCACACTAATGTATTTGTCAAAGGTTCTGAAGAAGCTACATGCTGGAAGTTCAAGCAAGCGAGACGAAATAAGTGGTGGTGTACCTGAGATATCGGCTTGCGAGAAATTGTTAAATTACCAGCATGAGCTTCTGCAAAAATTTGGAATGGACCTTCTCCAGGTTTGCTAAAAGTAGAATATTAGACAAGATATGCACATCTTTTCTGCAATTACGTTTGAAAATAAATTGCCAAATTTTGTCTTGCTAAGCGTAACATTCACCATTACGTCACAAATGCCTCTCGGTTATGATCAGTGACGTTTTATGAGAAGAATTAAGTAACTTCTAACTGCATTCTTATAGTTGATCTTCCATATTATATTAAAAGCTTCATAGTTGTAATCATATCATTTACCTAGATTTTTTTTTTTTTTTTTTTTTTTTTTTTTTTTTTTTAACTACATTTACCTAGAGTTCAAGATGCATTTTTTTTACATGATTTTGTGATAATAAGTTAATAATTATTTTTTATAATCAATTATTGACCTTTAGTGTTAGTTTTGAAGTTTGTCTCATTCTCTTAGAGTTCAAGATCGTTTGTGTTGAGCATGTCTAATGTATAGGGAGCATGTCCGAGAGCATAGGTCTACCCCAATCCATAGATGGTAGACCACGGGGACATAAACAAGGATAAAAAAGGAATCAATATAGTCGTTCAAAAGATGGGATGATTAACCGATGAAAGCTTTTCTACTCATACCTATCTTTTTATTAAAATGGTGACACAACGACACTATTCTAAAAGGCTCGCAAAGGCTCCGCAAAGGCCTCACAAATGCGTGAGGCTTGGTCATGCCGCCACGCCATGCCGCCTCACCGCCTTATGCCACATGTTTTTGTAAACTCGATATATATGAATTATGATATGAATATATAAATATTTTCATACTTTGGGCCGCCTTATGCCACGCCTTATAAACGCAAAAACTTCGCTTTAGCCGCAAAGGAGTGAGGCTTGATCATGCCGCCACGTCACGCCTCGCGCTATTTATAACCTTGCACAATGATAATGAAAACATGTTTAGCTACATATTATATTATCATCTTTTACTATTGCACTTTTCAAGTTACAATTTAATGATGTATTTGACTTTTGTTGCATAACATTAGAAGTTCTTTTTTGTTTAAATTAGAGAGTCATATAACAGTTAACCAAGCAAATCATGTAAGGAAAGTAATGATTGTATGATAATGGAGGAACCAACCTCAAGTAAAATCTTTTTATTGGAACTAAAAGTACGAAAAAAAGAAGATAGCTAAGTGCATAATCACTACACCTATAAATTTATGATTATATTATTCTTGATTAATCCATCATTACATTAATTTTTGAGGTACTATATGATCAGTAGTTCACATAGATACAATCTTTACTTATTGAAATCGTTATTTTGAGTACCAATTTTTCTAAGACCCAAAATCATTTAAGCTTAAAAAGTAAGGAGACCGGATTTTAATGCTTATAGTTAAGCTAATCCGATGAGGTATGTGGTCAAAATGATGACGTAACAGTAACTTTATCAGATCTCTACATTTTAACCCAAACAGACTTGGCCTTTTTTTAACAGTACTAATATATTTTTGTTCAACGCGTAATCTAACCTGATTGGTCATATTTCAAAAAAATTGTTTTATGTAAAATGACAAATTTTATCAAAGTCACAAGTTACTTTTGGATATGTAGAGATATCAGTTAAAAAGAGATATTCGTTATTAGGAAATGTTTTTGAGCTTAAGATCCATACCCTAGAATGAAGGTAGATTGTCAAACATAAACAGGCCTATAAGCATAATATAATCGATCTCATGCAGGTTAAACATGATCACTCTCCAAGACCAAATTGGTATGAGGAGTTATAGGTAGAGCTATGGATATAACAATGAAATCTGAGGCCTTGGTTAGTAATCAAGTCGTTATTTTAATTTTGAACCAGATTTGTTAGTCTAAGACAGTATATGACACTTGGTTTTTTTTACAAGATTGCAGGTTTTAAGTCACAGCTAATTGGAGTGCAACATTGCCTAAACAGGTTGAGAGTTTGGCAAGGTAGTTCTTACACAATCCATACAAGGTTACTATTCTTATGTTATGTGACATAGACCTTTAATCAGATTGCTTAGTTTATTATATATAGATTCAAACTCCTCAGGTGATTATTGCAACCCCTGTTCTAAAAGCAAACCAGTCAATTAACAAGGTTATAGAAGTGGTGACAAACGTGGAGCAGTAAACCAGGTATGAAGGGGCATTTTTTTTACACATCCATTGAACAATCATGGAGGAATGCATGTGGATCAATTTTTTCATCAGCAAGGTTTAGTGTTCTTGTAAAGATTAGGCCGAAACAAGTCAATTATATTTGCCAGCTTGATTATTTGTTGTAGGATATTATGAAGGCACTTGTTGCTTCAATTTCTTGAGCTATGCAAGTATGCCAACTAATAGCAGTTAAGATAAACGATTTAGAATCGCCTACGACAATTGCACAATAATTGTGTGATGAATCTTGCGTGAAGCAAATGAAGGTGAAAGCATCCGTGATCAATTTCACAATCAAGGTGAAAGCGTCCGTGATCATTTGCTTCACTTCAACCGGAAGACCTATTAGGAGCGTGAGATTATAAGTTACTATACATGTTTTATGTACCCGGCTTATAATTCAAATATATTGATAGTATGTCATATGAACTCAACTATTAAATGTGTTGGTTGATTGCCAAGAATAGGCCTACCATGATTGTTCTCTCTATTGTGGTACATGCCTCAAAACAAACCAACTTCGCTAAGGCTTTCATGTTATAACATAGTTCTTTTTTATTTACAAGAGCTCTGCAAGTTAATCACATATTTTCTATTCTAAAGGTTATAATGCAGGTAAAGCAAGAGAAAAAGGTAATAGAAAAATGATCGCAGATATGCTGAACAAGATGCTACAACTCAGAAATACACCGTTGAAGTGGTTTTGGTTAATTTCTAGATGCTACAACTCAAAAATATATGGCTCAGGCTTTTTTTAGGAATATTTGGTAATTGGTCAATAAAAAGTAGCTAAGATGGCGTAAAAATATAACCGTAACCAATTCGCTGTTGCATTATGTCTTTACGTGACTGTCTCAAAAGTGAGAAACAAAGAACATTAGACAACTGGGTTTTGGCATACGGACGCTAACTCATCAGAAACAATAACTAACGCTTCCTATAAACAAATAATACAAAATTTGTACATTTATATCTTATTATTCATAAACTAATACCTTCAAGCGATATTTATAACTAATTCTTGCCCATCGGCCGGGCTTCCCAAATAGTATACAATTGCTTGCTGCGGTGTGCTCAACAACTATTAATAAAAGTAAACGCAAAAACTTTCCACAAGTATGTCTGTCTCTTTAGCAGTGAGTTTTCTTCCCTGACAAACAATATGCAAGTGTCTTAAAAGTGAATAAAATAAACACATTGAAAATTATTTCTTGTCAAATTGTTTAATAATTAATAACGGTTAACTAATTTTCATGTCTAAAGCATTAACAAACAAGCCCTATTTAACTAATACCTTACAAGAAACTTTATAAGTCATGCCAGCCCATCGGGCGGGCTTTGAAAACTAGTATATATATATATATATATATATATATATATATATATATATATACTAGTTTTCGAAGCCCGCCCAATGGGCGGGCATGACTTATAATTATTTGTTTGTTGTTTTTTGTTAACTTAAATACATTTTTTAGAATTGTTTACAAATGAAAACAAATGAAAAAGTGACAAATGAAAACAAACTATTAGGAACAACCTGCTTTATGTATATGTTTTTGCCTAAATAGTTACGTCCAGTGATAATATGAACGTTCCCTGAAAAATGAATGATGTTCTAAGGAGTCTCATAAGCCAAAGAAACCCAAGCGAGAATAAATAAATACAATAGTCAATATACCATTATCGATTATCTTTGTATCATTAGGAATAAATGTACCAATTTTTTATTGAATGCATTAAGAACGAAAAGAAATAAACGGTTATCGGATATGAGAGAAAAAATCTTGTATGTCATTTCTAATTTATGTAAGTAATTGGAAAATATCATAAGAATAATGTAAGTTTCTTTAATGTAATTTTTAACTTTGATAGACTACATTGTAGATGAACATGAATCAATAAGCATATAAAAGATGAAAATAAATGTCTTGAATAAACTTATAGATTTAAAGTTTGTAAGATATGTTACATGTTGAAGAATGAAACTCAATACGTATTAAAAGATTGTAACAGACTCTAACAAACATATTGTTGTTGAACTATTGATTCGAACACTTTTCATCAACTTCTTTCCAATGATCCTTAGCCGCTACGGCATGTCTTTTGTTCCTTGCTTCTCTTTCATCTTCCTCCTCCCACAATTTATGCATCAAAGCTTCTTGTTCATAATAGAACCAAATCCATCAGTAACCATGTTTCACCTAGCCTTCAAGTTGTTGATTTTTTCATTTTTTTTCTTCCTAAATGTGTCTAGGCAATGAGTAAAAGTTTAAGTTTAGGTGAATGAAGCTTTCAAAACTGAAAGGACCAACGTAAATCATAATCATTATTTTCTTAGATAAGGTGTCAAAATTTTATTAAAAGACGATATACAGAGTTCCATAACTTTCTATCTTTCAAGTTTAGAAAAGCTAGCTTTACTTACCTTTGTTTCACGAATGCACATTTCCAAACCTCAATGTCACAAACATGAAAACGAATGTTAAATTGTCAACTAACGTTACTAAAAATCATCGTGAGGAAATAGTTATGGTTATGCACATAAAGAGCATAAATTTGTTATATGTATTATTTTTTATGAATGTTCAATGTTTAATTTGAATTTAAGTATAGGTTGTTACCTAATGCCAAAAAGTTGTAAGCTCATATAAGCAAGATCAGGTGTTTGGCAAAGCACAAGATGAACTCCTCTTAGTCTCGAATTTGAGGTCATGAGTACACAAATGTCATGCTGCATCTTTGAATCAATTAGACCATTCTCAAACATTACCAGAATCTTGACCAAATAAACAAACAATAGACTCTATCAACAACTGTATGTATAACTGAACATGATTCATATGATAGTCCTAACTACTATCCCCATTCTCAAAATCATAAGACACCCGAGTAATAACGATTCAAGGTATTAACCACTTCTAATCAATGGACTCCTAACTGGAAAAAAATGGTGATTTTGTTTCTATAGACTATTATTTGTAGCAAAGTAATATATAACATCCGTTATTATTTAAGCTAAGTAGTTGGTTAACATATGAACTCGTCAAACATTTTCACCATAACTTTGTATGTACAGTTCCTCGGTTTAAACTTTTTTAACAATAATAACGAAATCGAACTGAACCAAATTCACTTAGCTAAAACCGAACCAAAAACCAAATAATGGAGCTACTTTACCCGGCTTGATGAACTCATAATTCGGCTTATCAGCTTATTTGTTTCGGCTTATTTATCATAGGCTTATGTTTGTGGATTATGAGTTTATTATGGCTTATATGGTGGAAAATAAGTTGAAAAAATAAGCTAATAAGCCTAAAAATTAGCCAAAACAAACACTCCCAAAGATACAACATCCTACAAAGTACTACTATATCGCATTTGTCATCATTTTAATTCATAACTATAAGTACAATTTACTCTCGAGTATCTTAAAAAGTAGAAACGCACTCTGACATCAGATTCACGGTAGTTGGCAAAAACAGGATTCTACTATTAGTATGAACTGATAGAATTGACGCTACAGCAAAATTATAATTATCGTGGACATAATTTGCTATAGCAAAATTATCGTTTTGAAAAAAATAAGTTAACGGAAAATAAGATATACACGTACCAAATTTTTTAATAAACAAAAAAAAGTAATTAAACATGTCTGATTTAGAGTGCATGAAGTAGCCATCCTATAGCAATTGATAATTGCGTTTTCTTGACTTGCCATACATAGATTTAGAAAGGAGATTGACTTTTGCGAGGGACGCATCCGAAGTCAGTCATAAAGAAAAGGGAAAACACAACATTAATATGGTTCAAAGTCTCCAAATTAAATAAACAAAACTACTAAATTATTTAAGCTTACAACTTCATATTTCTAAGCAAATATACTTGTATATATTGGAATTGTTTTGTAATGATGCTCTAGAACAACCATCAGCTCTAGGATATATAACTAGAAAAACCATACCAAGATATGAAGTACACCCTTAAAATTTCATTGCCATTAAGTGCTATATACACATGGAAATCATGATTAGGTCGTATTAGATTCTAATAATCTACATATAAAGGATATACATGTCGAGGAACACATATGCGACCAAAATGTACTTGTTATGGCAAACCTGGATTCTGTAACATTTAAGCGCAGATACAATGACCAAAATCACAACATACGTAACCTTTAAGCCATATCAAACTACTTTGACTTAAATAACACAAAATGTACCTTTAATCGTTTTCAATACAGGCTCTTAAAATCCTTTTCTCTTGGCCTAATTAAATGCCTATAAGACTGATGGCAATACCTCAAATCAGTTACTTTATGGCCTGTAGGTTGTTATTTATACATTGCCTTAGTGAAGAAAAATGATAAAGGATGACCCTTCTGGTAATATCTCAGAAGTGACTGCAGTTTCAACTCAGTGCATGCGCTTCAGATTGATAAAACTTGACCATACCTAACCAACCAACAGTGATGAACTCAACTAATCATGTGTTTAGCTGGTGAAGTCATCCGAGAGTCCTTTTGAAGATCGCTTGTCTAGTTCACTACTATAAGTCGATTGAAAGTCATCTTCTGTGGCACCATCCTTTGCCTTCAACTCCTTAATGATCTCCACGAGCTGTTTAATGTCCATCCTTTTGTTGATATCTTTTTCACAGCAACTCAAACCAATCTTCCACAGCTTCATCATCTCCCCTTCACTGCTCTTATCGAATCCAGTCATTTGCTTATCAAATATATCAATGTTGAACTCCTGGTTTGCCATATAGTCTATAAAATCTGTGAGATCGATGTCATTCCCTTTGCTTTGGTGTAAAGTGTTCGCTGGGATCTTCCCTGTCATGATCTCTAGGATCAAGACTCCAAGACACCATATGTCTGTCTTTTTCGTAATGCGGCCGAGTTGCTTGTACTCTGGTGACTTGTAGGCCATCATGACAACACGCGCTTGTTCCGGGTTAGTTACTGGAACCAACCCATAATCAGCTATAAGTGGCACGTAATTCTTGATGAGAAGGACATTTGAAGACTTGAGGTGCCCATGAGGAACAATTAGGCTTGGTAGCTTACTGTACAGAATTTGAAGCCCTTTCACTACCCCTTTTACTATCTTTAATCGAGTAGGCCAATCTGGGATTCGTATTTCACCATTAGACTGGTTGCCTAAAATCATTATAACAACATAAGGGTAAAGTATGCCATGAGACAAAAACACAACAAAGACTTAAGTGACGGATTATTTACTTCAGTTGACAAATCTCTAAGATTAGGGTTAAGACATATTGGGGCATAGATGTTGTAGATATCAACATTATTAAGATTGCGATTCACATCATATACGTTGCCACCACACCTATAAGATCATGTTTATCTCACTTGGTAATTAGAGCATCCAACGTTAACCCATTATCCATGATTTTTTAAGGAAAATTCAGATTGTGAAATGCCATGTTGTCCGTGTTTCTGTCATGTGATAATATAGCTTTATAGCTACTGGTGGAGTTGTATATGGTTGCAAATCGATTTCTCTAAGAAAGTGATCTACTTTCCAGGTGCCCCCAGCTTTATACTTTATCCGTGAAGCGAAGCAGTATGGTACATGTTGTTCTGAACTGCCCTCTTTTGCGTGATCTTGATATAGCATCTTGTCATAAGCTTCTCGATGCTGCAATTCATTCAGCAGTGACATAGCATGCTACATAATTAACAGGAACAATTTCGTGAACCAGGCTAAATGACCTTTAAGAAAAGGTTTGTAAGCAGTCGTTTGTTACTCGATAAAAAAAGCTAAGAAAATGAAGAATCACATACCTTCTACACCACAGAATTAAGTTAATTCTGTGTCCAGAAGTGGTAGCTGAAGCACCATGTCGATGACGACCACGATGAACGATTGCATGTCCAACGGTATGAGAAAATCAAAAACTTCCTGTGAATGCATATAAAAATTTCTTTTAACCATTATTATTCAGTTATATCTCCATTTATATTACAAACTTAAAAACAAATCAAGGATAAAGCTGGTTACTCGATGATTGAGAACGTAGTACGATAAAAAGATATCAACATACCTCAGGATATATTTGACCATTCACATGTGGAATAGTAAGTTCATCTTCTACTTTGCTTAACTGCCTAGATCCAAAAGATCCTGAAAATCCATAATTCATGGTAACACTAAAGCTCCCAAAACTCAAGTGTGAACATTCAGCGCTCTGGAATAACGACCGAAGGAACGTCATGTTCAGGTTCATCGACGTGTCTCTCTTCCTGGATATTAAGTTGCCGCATGTTTGCACTTATTGAGGATGCTGAAGCATCACCTTCTTCAACTGAATGAAGAATATAATCAGAAAAACATAAAATATTATCATTCCACCAACTATGCTAAAAACTAAGTTAGTAAAGGGTATATGACATACCTTCATTTTTCTCATAAGCATAATCCTCAGGATGGAAAGAATCTATATTTTTATTCACGTCAGTATCATATAAAGCTGCACCACCAGATGTGTCATCCTGATATTGTCTACTCATAACAGAAGCAGGCACGGTATGATCTTCATAAACACCTTCTTCTTCTGCCTGAGGCTCATCTATCTGAGAAGCAATGTATTGATTACTTTCATACAGTAAATTGGACTGACTCACATTCTCAGACTCTACAGGAGGCTCCGATACAGATTGCACGCTAACAACTTGTGGTTGTTCCATAACTGGCCAATCGTCATCAGTAGAAAAATTATGTTGTTGGTAAACTTCTGAAGGATTTGAATCCCATTTTATCATAATGTGTTGAAGAAGGCTGAGGTGGGGCCGGAGCGTTGTAAGGCTTGTTTTGTGGTTTGCCCATTTTCACAATGTCAGCCATTGACTTTTGACTAGGAGCGCCCAGCCATGCAGATTGGTATCCAGAAGATGGTTGTTGTGGAACTGTTGCAGGAACATCAGTAGCACTGTACGTTGATGCTTTATTTTCATAGCCAACGGAATCACTACAGTAGAAACATATCATAATAAGCAACAAAATGAAGAAATAAACCATCACATAATGTAAAAAACAAAAATATACTGAATCACGTTACCTGTGAGATGGAGGATTATCCCAATTCGTGTTAGTTGTCGCAGCTCCATAAGATGGTTCAGATAATTGTGTGTAAGAACTCGTTCCATAAGAGCTTGTTCCATAAGAACTTGTTCCATTCTCCCTCTTAGGTTTTCCATTATAACCACCAGACTCTGAAAAAGAATGCATTGAATAAGAATCTGTTAAGAATCTCATTCAAATTTCCATGAGAATATACATGTATTGACGTTTCCAAAGCAGAACACTCATATACCAGAAGAGTTATACTGTGATGAACCACCACGTCCAGAATAACGATTTGTACCACTTCTGCCACCACGGCTTGAAGTGCTACCACCACCACGAGGCCTGAATTCTGTTGTATTCTTGGACTGAACACAAACAAAAACCACGTTAAATAAAAAAGCCCGTTTGTAGAAATAAGAATTCAATTATTATATAAGGGGTGGATCCACATAGGTTCCATGCCTCATCCAACTCCACTTACCTCCTTTTTCTTTTCTCGTTTGCTCTTCACCTCATGGAAAGGATCCACAATATAAAGAACAATTCATATTAGGACTTATGGTAAGCATTACATGCACATGAAGCGTGAGACTGGGTATCCTTCAAAGTCTGATATAAGTCTATAATTAATGCTAACGTAAAGTTTGTTTGCACAAAGTTGAGTAAGAAATAAACAGGAACAGGCGAGTAAAACTCCACCATGAGATAAGTTGTGATCTCTATGACCCTACCAAACATCAAGAATAGTATTCATGTTGTAAGAACACTAAAGCAAAGCATCGAACTTCTGCTATTTTTATACTTAAGGTATCCTTTCATGTCTGCTATATCGGATTCCAATTAGACCTTTTTCTCCTCAGATTATCTTACTTTACTTGATAAACTACAAAAGGTTTTTTTACGTAAGCAAATTGTTGAACAACTTAAAATCACATACTTCTTAAGATTAATCAATTAGTAAACTGTTGTGTATCTGATCTAACGACATTAATGATCTTAACATGAGACTTACCAGAAAACTGATTTAAATATGTCTTCTAGCGGTGTGGCTGTTCTTGGCAGGAAATCATCCTATTTCTAAATGCAGCCACACCCGATCCAAGTCAGTGACCCAAGTGTGTGACCCGTAAAAGTTAAAGTACCACAATACCTTTGAGGTGGTATAGCACGAGTTGTCTCTTCCCCCTAGGTGCCACAAAAATATATGTCACGTTAAATATATATATAGATTATAGCCAATAAATTCTTTTAACACAATACCTCTACTAAAATCACGCATTCCTTACCGGAATCAATATTTGCCTTTGTCAGCGTAGAAGAGCAAAAAAAAAAAAAAAAAAAAAAAAAAAAAAAAAAAAAAAAAAAAAAAAAAAAAAACATGCCTTGTTGCTTGTTGTGGCTGTTGGCTCGTGATTGGAGCAATTCTTTGGCAGCATAGCACTACAAAGACTTTCATTAGCAGCATATATTGATGGAGCATAGGACTGTAATTGAGTTCCTGCCAAATAACAACATTGTCGATGCATGAAAAACAAATATTATGTCATTAGTAATTATCGAATAGAATGGAATCATTTGTCACACCTGAGAACTTACTTAAGCTTAGCTCCTTTAGTGATACACACGAGCTCCCAATGCCCTTGCCTCCTAAACAAATCAACTACAGAATTAAAAGTCACGATCATTAGATAGATTGCGAGGGAAAAAGGATATTAGGGTTTTTGAGAAAACATATATTATGAATGAACCGTATATAATTTTTTATGTATATGTTTTGTTTAGGGTTACCTAAGTTGTAGGGATTCTCCTACATAATTGGTTGCATAGATTTATAATTTTGGACATGCAACATATATTCCAAAAAATCATGTTGCCTTAGTGGTAAACACACATGTTATTTATTCAAATAACCAAGGTTTAATCCTTGCAAGACACCTTTTTTATAAATAATTTTCAAAAATATTTAATAAAAATCCGAAATTTACAATTAGTGCTTCAAAATTATTTAATAAAAATCCGAAATTTACAAAAATAATTATTAAAAATCCAAAATTTAAAAAAAAATGCTTAGTTGGACCAAAAATGCTTATGTGGCATGAAAAACAATTACTGGGAATTGAGGTGGCATTAATGCCAAATGCCTCCTGTTATACATAATATATATATATATATATATATATCAATATATATACAAAATACATTCAAAACATCGGGTAAACTAATAATATAATTTTTATAGTCTTAAAATGAGTATAAAAATATATTCGGATGATTGTTGAAAGTGTCGGATCAATTATTCAAAATAAATGATCGTACGATAGTGTTTATTTAATAAATAAATACACGTTATTGAAATATGCAAACCAATGCATAAATTAATATGAAGATGATGTTACTGATGATATGTAGACTAACTCTAATCTATATGTAATGTTCTCAATGATGTTCCATGAATACGCAGCTTAACCCTCAAGGTTACGCGTATTTGATACTCGTAAACCTAGTTTACGAAAAATGATAAATAGTGAATCATGAATAGTGATTTTTCTCCGAGAATGAATAGTGTTTCGTGAATAGTAAAATTTTAAAATAACCTTTCAAAGTCTCAAACCGAATAGTAAAATGATGAATAGTAATCAGTGAATAGTAATTTCCCGAGATGAATAGTGAATTTTCAAAGTTTGTAAAATAACCTGAAATTACGAGTTGTCACATCTATTTCAAGCTTGCCTTAGCCACGTGCACAGAGAAGCACACCATTATCATAAATCCCGCTGCTCTTTTTAAGAACGATAATCGAGATTCTTCGTTCGGGGTTATATCATCAACAAGAACAGCAAAGAATCATCCCACACTTGAATAATCTTCTCAAATTCCTTTTCCACTGAAGTCTGAAGCGATCCATACCAAAAAGTTGTCTAGAGACCACTTCCCCCAGGTAGATGAATTGATGCAGTCAGTCTCTTAGACTAGAGCTCACGAACCAGAATACACATATACCCGAAGACAATGAAACTTATACCATCGAAGTAGCAGATTAAGTCCGATAGCCAAAGAATAACCCCGATGTATACTTTTCTCTCCCCTGATGATAGTGTATGAAGCTCAAGAACCCGAAGTACCCGAATCCCCCAAGAGAGAATAACCGATAACATTGAAGAAGCAGGCCGAATCACTGATTATCTTTGCGGATGACTATCTCTGCGGATGTCAACTCCAGAATAAGTGATTCTATCTCTGAATCACTGATTAAGCACTCAAGTGAAACAACTGAGCGTCCCCAATGTACACAATCTCTCTCCCCTGATGATGGCGATAGCATCGAAATCATCACACACTTGTGTACCTCTTTTATCACCAGAACTCAAATCCCGTTAACTTGCATAAAGCAAATCCCCTTAACTCAAATCCCTCCCAATCAAACAAGAACAGAAAGACGTTCATCAAGGAAATCAGCCCCGCAACTGGAAGCACTTTGTCATTAAACTCATCAGTCCGTATGAAGATGTCAACAACGGCTCTTAAGAAGAAACTCCATGTAAAGAAGCCCGATAAGAAGAAGCTCGGTTCTGACATGAGTTAGGAGCCGTATGACCATTTATACTCCAAAGTCAATCAACATGCTGTAAATTCACACTTCTTCTCCCCCTCAAGAATTGCATACGGAGTTGCCATTCTTGATTAAACAAGTGAATATTATCCAAATGAATTCTATTGACACTTCTCCCCCTCAAAGGTAGCATATGATGTCGCCATCGTCATTATAATCGAGCAAGTGGAATAAGAGAACAATCATCGGTAGTCCGGTTCACTTGATAACTGAAAGCGCGTGGAAAAAGTATGAAGCATGTTGATAAGAATGGTCATAAATAAGAAGATTTCTCTTCTTCAGAAGATAATGCACACTGAAGCGTACACATTTCTTTTCTTTGAGGAACGAGGCTTGAACTGTTGCGTTCAAACGTCATAATCTCTCTCTTTTCAGCATCTCTTGGCAAAACTTGTAATCAACCCCATTATCATTCAGTAGGCTCTTTGTCGTGACGGCTGATGGAGAAAACCAAATATGATGAATTTGACCCTGAAGTAAACTAACCCGAACTTGTGACTTAAACTTTCACATATGTAACAAAGAGCGGTGCTGATTTCCATTAGAATCTCTAAGTACTCTATACTCTTCATCCAACCAACCATCAAGTATAAGACGTACATCACCTCTTGAAAATCCACAATTGAATGTGACACTGAGCACTACAACGTAACTCCTTAAAGTGATAGTTATTTTGTGGTGGTAAAAGCCCAATTCCCCCAAGTGGTAAAAGAAAAGGAAAAAGTCACCCAACAATAACTAGATTTCCAAGTCTTCATTTTTAATAATAAGCTCGAACAAGGATCTTGAAGAATCTTCATCCAACCATCCCCGATACCTTCAGATACTAAGCACACTCGCCCGTGATATTTCACTTCAACCTCAGATAAATAATAGTGAATTAACCCCGTTGTCACATTTTCTAGTTAAAAGCTTAAATTTAGCCTCCTTTGACATTTTAAGTGAACTATGATAATGGTTTTCATCCCGACCATGGTTACAAGCACATAACCCCGTAAAACCTTGTAATAGCCAAACTGCCTTGAGGACAATCCAAACAAACACCCAATTCTTGAAGCACACCCTTGATCCCTTCTTCGAAGTAGAAACCGTAGCACCAGCATCAGAGATACACTTTCCATTCTCCAGAATGTTTCCATCATTACGGGATTTTACAATTCTATGGTTTAAACCAAGAAATAGTTTCTTTCGCGGGATTTTACAAAACCAAGAATAAACCGCAAGATATATCCGGAAATGCACTTAACAATTAACAATTACCAGGATGTTTCCATTGTCACGGGATTTTACAAATCTATGATTTAAACCGAGAAATAGTTTCTTTCGCGGGATTTTACAAAATCAAGACTAAACCATAAACAATGTCAGCTTGAATGTTTTATGACGACTTTGGTTTTGGTGAATATCAGTTTTAGGGGAACATGCAGCGGTTCATTTAATGGTTCATTCTCCATCCTCAACAATATCATCAACAATTCTTTACCCATATGTAGACACTTTCACAAACCATACTAAGTTAAGTAGTATAAACTACTTCCCCCTGAGGTTGAGCGTAACACATCAAAGTACACGTTTCTCCCGCATGATAATTTCGAACTTTCGGAAGCATCATAACGTGTACGACCATTAGTACGAGAAGTTCTTGTCAAAAGCAAACATCTTGAAAAGTCATGACTAACGCTGAAGATTCTTGAAGGATTTTGCTTAGACAGTCTAGTATCATTGTCATTCAGTGGCATCGAATATTCTATGGGAATTGCTGATCACATCTCAACCATTCAGCCCTTTGGTAAACACATCATCCACATATTATGTCGGCTATTGCTGTGACCACTTGGTGAAGTAAACCCGATATACCAAACTTGATCATGAAGTAGAATTCCCCAGATTTGCTACTTAAACTTGTACTAATCCTCGTAAAAAAGAAACGATGCACCCAATGTACAAAACCTCTTGACTTTACTCAACTGCGTGAGACACCGAAGTGATAGTTACGTTGTGGATTAAGCAAGAAATAATCACAAGAGTAACTAAATAGCCAAGTCTTTATCACACTCTATAAATGCCCAAACAATTCGCAGAAGGGTAGAAAGAAAGAAGACGTAATAAGTAAACACGCCCGGAAACCCTCACTTCAAAGCCAAATAAGAAATATTGTACAAACACCCCGTAGTCAACATTTTCCAATATCAATTTAAGCCGTGACGTAATATCAACCAAAGTACTAATCAGCATAACACAACAACTCTCATCAACAAATTCTCATAATCTGCTAACAACTCGCACTCCATATCCAAGAATAATTATCAACCGGCTCAAATAGTCAATTTTATCTTAACCCAGTTCAAAGAGTATACCCAAATCAGTCGATAAATTACCCGGTTCAAAACAGATCAACACTCAAAGTCCAACTCAATGGATCATAAATTTCTTGGGCTCACTTCAGCTAGTATGTTCGACCAGTTCATCATAATCATCGGCCCATTTGAACAAATTCTCATTACAAATCAACAATCGATCCTTTTAAGCCCATGAACATCAAATCCGAATTAAATCCCATTTACATACCCTAACATCAACCAGGTATAAAACACCAACTTAATCCTTATCATACCCTAGTCATAAAATTCGATTGTCTCCCACTCCTAATATTACTCGTACAAACACGTACCACTAGTTCATCATAATTATTAATCTTCGTGAAAGAGGGCCAATAATAGTATTCGACTAAGATTCCTGATCAGGCCCAAGTCCATTAACCAATAAACTCAACAAGGCCCACGAGATACATAATCGGCCCATGTGACCAAAATCTGATCCGGAGTTAACACTCATTTTACCCTAAAAAGGTGGACTATAAAGACCCATGTTAACACTCAGTTTGCCCTAATCTCATTCTCAGAAATAATCGCCTCCCTCTCCTAATATTTCTCAACCACCAAACCCTAAAATCTCTCTCACAAATACACCGCCTCCTTTTTCTCATCAGCTTCTCCCATACAAATCGTTCCTTAAACACAGACATCATCTCATGGACAAATGCAACATACCTTTCGTTGATCAAACATGCTAGCCACAGGGATGGCAGAGGCAGGACGATCCGACATAGCCACAGGGATGGCATGAGCTTTTTCCTAATGATAGTTCATTTTCAGGAACGCAGGTTGGTTTGGTAGATTTTTAATTTGTATCTTGTGATTATTTGATATAAGTGAACAGAAAATACGAGTCTAGCATTATTGTTATGATTCTCTTTTTGTTTTTTATTAAAACAAATCATGAACAAGATTTGAAACCCTAAATGGTTTTGAATTCTTTTCACTTATATTCGGATATTGTCACAGCCTTTAGATCAATGATAGTTTCACATCTTTCGTGGGTAAGACTTTAAGAGGTCTCCGATGTATTTTGAATACAACGAAAGGTAATAAAAAACTGAGATCAAGAAATGGCAGCTTTACTTTAATTATTTTTGCATAGTTTCAGATCTGTGATGAGTGTGTTCGTGGGTTTTTAACTTTTGATGTGCTTAGAGAAATAACCCCGAAACATCTGAGATCATTCATTTTTTCTGATTTTCTTTTATGTTGTTAGAGTCAAGATCTGTGATGATAAGAATGTTATGTAAAAGCCTTCAATGGTTTTGAGTTGGCACAAGAAAAACACAACAAAGTTTTGAGATCTTTATTGTATTTCATATGACATAGAATAGGTGTGATAGATGATTGAAGAAGTTTACATTTGTTGAGTCTTGTTACGATTTAAGTCATGAATCAGATGGTTTCGATCTAGTCATTTATTCATCTTCATCTCCTTCTTTTCTTTCAAGTTGCATTCTTTTAAACACAAATCGCTTTTGACTCAATAGTCAAAAAGCATTATACGCTCAACTCGCTTCCTGATTTTTGGACAAGTCGCTTTTGACTTATTAACCTGATATGGACAAGTCGGCTCTTCTATTGACCAATAATAGACAACTTGCTTTTGACTCAAAAGTCAAACCACTTAAAAAACACAACTCGCTTCTGGAACATTGTATCTGGACAAATATGACAAACCGCTTAGAAGAAACAGGACCACAAATCGCTTTGAAGAAACGTCTTAAAAACCAGTTTAACATGTCATTACTAAAACAGTTTCGATCCAGATTTGCAATATGACCACAAACGAATTCAAACTTGACCAACAAAGCTTAAAACCAGAAAAACATGAATATGATCTCATTAAAAATCAGTAAACATTTCAAAGTGATAACCAGCAGCATGAAATAAAATCCCAACAGCAACAAAACATCAAACATCACACACCAATATCAAACCGCATCAATAAACCATAACAAACCGCATGTACGAATCAAACAAACCGCTTAAGAAAACCATTTGAATCAACACAAACAACAAAACCTAGGCTCTGGTACCATTTGTAGGATCGTGTATTTTATGTTGTTTAGATGATTCGGGTGGTCTAGGATTATGATTAAACAAGTAAGCCATGGTTAGAGAGATGAAGAGAGGAGAGGGTGTTTTCTAGAGAGAGAAATAAACAAATGTAAGGTTAGATTATGAGAAAAGCACCACCCCCTCCAAGGATGGAAAGGGTATTTATAGTTACAAATAATATGCCCTCCTGACGGGCTGTGGATCAGGCATATAGTGGGTAAAGACCCGTCCTTCCTCCACGGTGTTACACTAAACTAAACTACCCTACAAACTAACTAATTAACTACTAAATAACGTAAATAACGACACGTCTACGAGCTTACATATGCTAGACCATAATTGGGGTGACCGACACTCTAATATGGAATTTCCAATTCCTAACAGAGTTTGACGAATTTTTTAGAGAATCAACGATGAATACTATTCCTGATGATGAGTAAGGAAAGTAATGAAGAGAAACTTTTTAGAGACTTAAAGTTAACATCCTAATTCGTGTGCTCATATAGTTATAAAGAAATATTAAACACATATCATCAACATATTTATATAAGCATGCTATAGATAGATATTAACTAATTTGTGGGTAAGAAAACATACCTCAAACCTCTTGATATGGTTTTTAGAGGCCATATACCCGAAATACTTCATGAGCTTTTAAAGTAATCCAATAAAAAAATTTTGTTTTAAAATATTTCCTTCTTCATAGTTTTCAATCATACACGGATCGTATCAAGTTTTAAAAGTACAATATACTCTTAAGAAACTTGGTAACGAAGCTCTGATACCAATTGTGGAAAACTAGAAGGGGGTTGAATAGTTTTACCGATTAAAACTTCGTTTTAAACTATTTAGATCGACTTATGTCAATCTATTTAAATGTTTGTGTTGGATGTTGATAGATAAGCATATGAATAAGTAAAGCAAAGATAAAGAGTAAGAAGCACAAAATCACAACGCGAGTATTTATAGTGGTTCGGCTACAAGGACACCTTCCTTGCCCTACTCCACTCTCCGCGTCACCTACTCGAGAGTTCGTAATCACTACACAACACAAACTCCTTGTGGCGGAGAAGCCTTTACAACGTCGCCTACTCTTTATCTGGTACAAGGCTAGACACCGGGTTCTTCCACGAGGTAGAACCAAACCTATCACAACGTCGCCTACACTTTATCCGGTACAAGGCTAGATACCGAGTTCCATTACAAAGGAGGAACTACTACCCAACACTACACAACACCTATCCCAAAGGAGATCCACTCCTTATAACAACATCAACAAGGATATCGATATCCTTTGACCCAAAACTAATCTATCTTGTACATCGACACACCATATCGAATGTACACCCTAGGCACCTTTCACTAATGCCTTTGACATGAGTCCTAGGCACCCTTCTCTAATGCCTTCAACACGGACTTTCGGCACCCTTCACTAATGCCTTTGACACGGATCTTCGACACTTTTCACTAATGCCTTCGACTTGACCCTTTAGAAATCTTTCACCTATGTCTTCAACATAACACATCTAATGAGGGAAGAAAGAACTATCAACAAGATAACATCAGTATTCTTGATGATGACGAAGCTTGGAAACCCATGGACTTGAGCTTGCTTGACTTCAAGAAGTGGTGATCTCGCCTTTAAAAGGAACCTAGAGAATCACACAAACACAAAACTACATAGAAAGATCCTTTGGATCTGACGTTAGAGAGTTTAACTAAGAGAGAATGTGTGTGAAAGGGGTAAGTTACAATGAAGAAATGGCTCACTACTTATAGAGGAAAAATACTACTGTTCCACGGATCCCACGGATCCCTTGCTTGAGGGATCCGTCTAGTGTATTTCTGGGGATCCGTAGGACGCTCCTCCTGAATGGGTTGTGGGTCATGGATCATGGGTCATGGGTTATGGACTTTAGATCATGGGTATCCACATAGATACAATGTATCTAGAAGATGCAATGCATATAGTCAATGGGTCATGGGTTAGCTCCATGGGTTATGGATAATACCCATTATGACTTCATGCATGATGTCATGCAATGGGTCATGGGTTATGGATCATACTCCATGGGTATGGGTCATGGACTTTGGGTTTTACCCAACTACATTTAATGTATCTAGTTAATGGGTCAAGTACTTAGATTCTTACCCATTACAATACATACTAAGTATGTATCTATATGCCCATTATGTAAATGTAAACACTAGTTGTTATACATATGCATTACTATAATATGAAAAAACTATTACTTGTTTAGCGTTTTATATGAAAACGTAAGTGTGTTAGTAAACTATTGGCTCAAACCATTTACGTATTTTATTTGTTTCGTTAAAATGATTTTTTGTTTGTTATCGACAAAACATTAGAAGATCGTAAAATATAAATAAACGTTTTACGGCTTATTTGTATTAACACGTTTTATTTTGTGGGTTGCGTTTTATCACATATGGTGGGTCGCGTTTTATTAACTCAATATGGCTTTTGGTCGCGTTCTAATTAAATTTGTAATAATTAGGTAGCGACCTGTCATTGGTCGCGAACGGTGTTTCGTGATTCATGTAAAATTTTGTTAAATGGTCGCGATTTTGGTTGGTTGCGTTTTATTTTTAATAAATGCGTTGCATTTTAAGCAAATAAATCAAAATTCTATCGTGTTCAACCGTCGCGAAACACACACGTGTAGGGTGCAAATTTTTTTATTATATGAATCTAACAGACATCATTGAAAAATTCATTTTTGCGAAAAAAAAATTTGCGACGTCTTATTTAGTAAATAGATATCGAATATGGCATGTTTAATTAAAATTTCTCTTATTTTTAATGTGCCAAATGCACCATTTTTCCCTTTTTGTGTGCCAAATGCCTTATCAGGCAAAGTGCCAAACTCACGTTAAAAGGAATTGAGCCAGTCAAGTGGCTTACACCAAATGTAAGGCTTTTTTTTTTTTTTTTTTTTTTTTTTTTTTTTTTTTTGTATTGTGAGTGAGTATATATTTTCAGTGGTGTATTTTGTGATACCCAATAGTGGTTTGTTATGCGGGAAGGGTATTTAAGAGATTGGTGTGTTATTGAAAAGTGTATGATGTGACGCTGAAGTGACATATCAATAACGTGTTAAATGTTACAACGATACCTGCTCTTAGACCACCAACTAAAGGAGGAACCATCGCTTTCCAAACTCAACACAACAATAATACTTCTTACGTCGCAAATTTTGTTCCAAATTAATTATGTATTACTAAAGGTAGATAGAAAATTTTGATTGAACTTATTATTACAAATTTAAATTTAGAATAGGGAAAATTACATATATATCCCTCCAAAGCTCTAAAATTGCAAATATATCCAACCTAATCTAATAATTACATATATATCCTTACCAAACCCAAAAAATTACATATATATCTAAATTCTTATTTTATATATGACTAAGAGTTTTAAATTTATAAAAATTCTCATTTTAATTTTTATTGACTATTATACCCTTCTTGTTTCATATGATAATTATCCTTCTTCAACTATTCCTTACATACAAAACATAAAAAAATAAATATTTACTCAATACCATTTAAATTTGTTTTTACGAGGCTACTAACAAAAAGAGATGCCATAGACATAGAATTGTTATACTCTGTTTTCTGGTATAATTAGATTTGTTTTCCTTTTTCGTCTTGTTTTTTTTGAATAGACAACATTTTCAATTGAAATCTCACTAAAAAATTATATTCTCTGGTGCTACAATCTTAAAATTAAACTCCTACAAGACCAATTGGACCACAAACACCAACTGTATAATCAACCACTTGGATACACTCAAAAACAGTTAACGAAATCAATATGCACTAAACTAATACAATCAATTATAAAGGAAAATAGAATTAAAATTATTGTTTATAACCTAAGCCAATATTTGGGAAAGAGTTAACACACATGTCGATAGAATAGGCAGCAAAAAGAAGAATTATGGGTAAGGTTATAATGGTCAATTCAATATTGAATAATGATTTAAATATATTTGAAGGTTTAATTTATATTTATTTAAGAATTTTGATATATATGGAATTTTTTATTTTTGAGAAGGATATATATGTAATTATTGTTTTTACTTGAATATATATATATATATATATATATATATATATATATATATATATATATAGGATAAAGATCAAATAAAAAGACAAATATCCGTAAAAAGATAAAAAGATTTTTTTTTCAAAAAAAGTTCACGAAAAATTCCCAAAAAATCCCACAAGATCGGGTATGATGGTGCATGAAAAAGTTGTGAAAAACTTTTTTCTAAAAGTGGATATTTTTTCCGAAAAAAAATTATGAAAATATACGTTTGCGCATTAAATCTTTTTTTTGTGCATCAAAAATTGGTTTTTGCACCAAACTTCTTTTGACTTTTTTCATCAAAATAACATTGCGCATCAAACTAAAACAAGTTAAAAATTTTGTGCATCAAAATTTTTTTGCGCATCAAAATTCGTTTTTTGTGCATTAAAAAAAACGTATCAAAACTCAAAATTATAAAAAATGTTTTCACAAAAGTTTTATGCACCAACATACCCGATCTTGTAGGATTTTTTGGGAATTTTTCGTGAACTTTTTTTGAAAAAAAAATCTTTTTATTCTTTTTACGGATATTTGTCTTTTTATTTTAACTTCACCCTATATATATATATATATATATATATATATATATATATATATATATATATATATATATATATATATATCAAATAAAAAGACAAATATCCGTAAAAAGATAAAAAGATTTTTTTTTCAAAAAAAGTTCTCGAAAAATTCTCAAAAAATTCCACAAGATCGGGTATGATGGTGCATGAAAAAGTTGTGAATTTTTTTTCTTCTAAAAGTGGATATTTTTTCCGAAAAACATTATGAAAAAATACGTTTGCGTATTAAATCGTTTTTTTGTGCATCAAAAATTGGTTTTTGCACCCAACTTATTTTGACTTTTTTCATCAAAATAACATTGAGCATCCAACTAAAACAAGTTGAAAATTTTGTGCATCAAAAATTTTTTGCGCATCAAAATTCGTTTTTTGTGAATTAAAAAAAACCGTATCAAAACTCAAAATTATAAAAAATGTTTTCACAAAAGTTTTATGCACCAACATACCCGATCTTGTGGAATTTTTTTAGAATTTTTGGAGAACTTTTTTAAATAAACAAATCTTTTTATTCTTTTTACGGATATTTGTCTTTTTATTTTAACTTTACCTTATATATATATATATATATATATATATATATATATATATATATATATAGGGGAAAGTTTGGCTATATATATATATATATATATATATATATATATATATATATATATATATATATATATATATATATATATATAGAAAGTTTGGCTACAATCCTTTATAAAAAATACACTAGCAATGAATCTGGGACCCACAAAAAAGAATCAGGACCCACAAAAAAAATCATGGACTCACATTATATAGCACAAAATTGTAGCCAATTGGCTACAATAAATTGTAGCTAATATATTCCCTATATATATATATATATATATATATATATATATATATATATACTAGTGTCAAAACCCGTCCGATGGACGGGTATGATTTGTGGTTTTTATTTTTAGGTTTTAGTAGAAGAAATATATACTAAAAAGTAATTAAAAGTTAAATTAAACAATTTACAACTATAATTAATGTTTCCATATATATATATATAGGGAAACTTTCTTTTCAAAACTCATATAAGTGTGAGCACCGACAGAACTCTTACACACCATTCAATAATAGTAAAATTTTCTCAAAATATTGTTCATGGTCTATTTTAATAGATCGAAATATAAAGACTTTCAATAAATTCATTGTAGATTTGTGTACAAGTGGATTTTATAAAAAAAACATAGCAAAATTCTCTCAAGTATTGTTCATGGTCTTATTTTCTTGATTGAAATACAAAGACTTTCAATGAATTTGTTGTAGATTTATGTTTGTATAAGCGATCATTTTATGAAAATTGCATATAATAAATTAAACATAAAATAATTTACTGAAATTTGATTAGTTTAGGGGAGTTCTAGGTTTGTGAAGAAGTTGCAGCAATAACTAATATTACCAATATAAAGTATATAACTAATAATAGGTTTATGAAGCAGTTGCAGCAATAAGTGTGGTCATGAACGAATAATCCAAGAAACGAACCACCATGGCAACAGTTGCAGTTGAGTTTCCGCAAACTATAATTTTATGTTGCAAAACCATGAACAAATATGCAAAAGACGTATATCTGTAAGCAAAGTCAATTATCGTAAGCTGATAGCAGAAACTTACCTGACTCATCTTGTGGTTGCCATGTCATTTTGTTTGGGACAATTGTAACTTTGAGCTTGTATATACTCTCAAACTCTGAAATCTCGGTTGCAACAGTGCCAGTCATGCCACAAAGTTTGGGAACTGTAATATTTCCAAAGGTATAATTCATGATTTTCAATAAGTACAACAACTTTTTTAACTATTTAAAGATCATAAAGATGCTTCCAATATGTGAACCTGAAGAAAGAAGTTTTGGTAACTAATTGAGGCCAGAGTCACAGTCTCATTTTGGACGGGTCTTTCTTTGGCTTCCGCTGCATGGTGAAGCCTATCACTCCAGCACCTCCCCTATGATACATGTTTGTTCTTTCAGGTATTATATTGTAGGGTTCAAGGTATTTATGTAAATGTATATTCATAAACTGAAGGCATTTAATAAATGCAAAACTTAGTAAAAGGATAATCTAAAACAATACATATTGCAACAACCGAAGGGCTCGACCTGTCATCCTTATTTCACATAATAAGGATTTATTGATGAAACGAATTAATAACTTACCACGCATATATGTAGTTCGACGTTCATCCTTGGTCAGAAACACAAACAGCATGTCAAGATTATCTTGGGAACATTCAAGAAGAAATTTTTTCGGCAAATTGAGATCGTTTGATGAGGTTGAAAAGACGCTCTTCATAGGGCTTCCCTCGATTTTCTTTAGGACATATGGCTGAGTTAAAAAAAAATATGTCAGTTACAAACTTTCTTAAAGGTAAGAGTCAAGGACCTAAATTTTACTGAAGTGAAGAAAAGAAAAGTATGTCAAAGTAAATGGTTCATTTGTTTATTTATGCATTCTTATTCTTGGTCATATTAGATTGCTAACTTGATAGCAAAAACTTATCATGCCCTTCTATCAAGTTTTTTTACTTTAAAAATGAGACTGCAGGTATTATTTTCAATCTTTATAAGTCAATTACCGTAAGCTGATAGCAGAAACTTATCATCAACTGATCTTTCTTTAAGTTGTCCAAACTTGTAATATCGCAATGAAAAAATAAATAAATTGTATTAACGCATTTCATTATGGCAGTCAATCAGCATTTGCATTTGGCAGTAGCCCATTTGGGGCTCAAAGCTCTTCGTTTGGTACTTTTTTTCTTCATGTCTGGTTATTATTCTAGTCTTATAATTCTCACGTTCCAAAATTATCGTTGACTATACAAAAACACAAAATTATGAAAAATTGCAACTATGACAGCTTTAGTTTAGCAGAATAACTTTTGTATCCTTTGACAAACTTTTTACGGCTTCTTTATGTTCTGTAATACAGGAAACTTAAATACACTGTTATATTCAATTAAAGCATGATAAATGCTAAGAGGAAGAGACTTAAATGACGTAGCTCGAGTAGTTCTTCCCAAGACTTAATAAATTATTTATCAATTTGCAACAAACAACACATATAACAGTTAACCTCTTAAAGAGGGTAATG
This sequence comes from Chrysanthemum seticuspe, assembly GCA_019973895.1. Taxonomy (NCBI): domain Eukaryota; kingdom Viridiplantae; phylum Streptophyta; class Magnoliopsida; order Asterales; family Asteraceae; genus Chrysanthemum; species Chrysanthemum seticuspe. The sequence goes on along the minus strand of BPTQ01000002.1, from coordinate 78,403,558 downwards.
CCATAATCTTACCGTACTTGTAGTTGTGGTGCGACATAAAAAGTTTCTTATCCTTCTTATGTCCCTTTTCAGTCTTGGACATATCGGAAGTTAACTTCTCCTCAGATGGGGTGAGAAAATATGTACAAAATGTCACTAAAGCACTTTACTCTTTTGTGCACTTCAAGGCAAGTATAATTTTCATTTAACTTTTAATAAACCCTTTAATAAACAATAATATAATTTTCATTTAACTTTTAATTTACATATTTAATAAACAATAATACATCTTGTGTCTTGAGCTGACTGTAGATACAAAACTATACGAAACAATGGTTAGATACTCAACAACTACACTTATAGCTTGATACTTTATTTTGTGAACTAATGCCCTACCTCATACAACTGTAGATACAAAATTATAAGAAACAATGGTTAAATACTCAACAGCTACACTTATAGCTTGTTGGCCAGATTTTTCTTTTAACCTTAGCAAATATTTTTCTCATCGGTTCTCAGAAACAATTTAGCTACAAAAAGTTTTAGAAGAACATGCTTCCGATCACTACATACCGTAACTTGAATATTACTTAGCAATATAGGTAATGTTACATTTTGAGCATCCGATGGTTTGTTTTTTGGCAGCCCAAAAAACGTTAGCCATCAGCTGAAAATTGAAAGCAACATCAGTATTTGCTCTGCTTTGCCTTGAATCATCATCACCATCGTCCGCATGTCCTACCCTGTTCACTTGGAAACTCTTCTACACTTGCTGCCCTGATACTGCTAGAATCTTGTGTGGCACAATCATTCGGATACCTTGGTTGTTGTTCGCGTGTATCTGATCGAAAAAATAAGAAGCCATAGATAAAAGCATGGTGTAAATTTGTAGATGCCTAAGGAGGTGAACATAGACATTTCACATTCAGAGAAATAAATTACCACTTGACTTTTGATGCCCTGCCAGTTGATGTAACGTACCAGGAGACTCAGATGTCCAACACGGAGCTGTTCCAGTGTAAGTGGCGGCCTGCTAATACACTACCAGATGTAAAATCAGGTACCAATGAACCTGGAACACAGCCTAAGACCCTTAGTCAGTTATTTTGATTGAAAAAACCTGTTTTTTAATATCGAAATATACTGTTACATACAACAGCAGGAGCAAAATATTTTTTACCTAATTCACGGGCCGCATGTTTAGTAAAATTAAGGAGTTTCGGTCCAGAATGTGCGCCTACAATAATAAGTAAGCAATGTTCAAGATATATTTATAAAAGGGAGCAACAGTTTTAAAAGAAGCAAAGAAACCTGCCAGTAGAGAAGAAACCGACATCAGCTTACCAAAATAGTTACCAGCTTCACACAATAATATAGAGGGCCCAAATGTTTTGTGATCCCATGTGTTGCTATTAGACTATATTTCGACAAAACCAATGCTTTAATTTTAGTTCACTTCCACCAAGCTATAACCTCCCCATACCATGTTGTTCAGCATAATCTGACACCGCTCGATTACTCTTCTTATGCCCTTTGTCGTGCCAAAGCCGCTATCTTCTGAGCTGTTACCTTGCGCCCTTATCTACCTACCACTGCATGAACCACGACTGAAATTAAGGATTATATTAATGTGGATATCTAAACAATAGTATATTTTAAGTTAGGAGCAATGTTGAACATGAAATCTAATAAAACACCCGATAGAACCCCAAGATCACGGCTGCAATTATCAATGCAGATAACACGCAGCTATTGAAGGTTTTTTTTTATGTAAACTTATTTAAGCAATAGATTGCAGACAATGCACAGCTGCAATTATCAGCGCACCTCCGAGAAAGCAAGCATGAAAGATTGCTCTAGATATGTGGAAAGGAAAATAGAAATAGCAAATAATGTAATACAAAACAGGAAGTGCTCCTATATATCAAAACAAAACAGGAAACAAACAAAAAAAAATAAGCAATCCGAACATTGATAGTAAACAATCAATGCTTACCATTGGTATATTGTGCATAATAAGGCTCGAATCTACTGGTTTTTGAATAAAGGGACGATCCTCGAGGGCCAAGAACTTGCACAACCCTCCAATCTCTTGTCCAAAAAGATTGGCTGGGATCAAGAGGCTGCCGACATGGCTGCAATCACACTTCCCTCCTATTGACATAAACCTGCACAAATGAACGAATATCAGTCGAGTATCCGCTAATCTTTTGTCCAAATAGATATACTAAGAATACCAAAACTTAAGGCAAACAAAAATCTACTTAATTTAGGCTGCAAAATCATAAGAAAACACAAATCTAAAAATAATCAGCTCAAAAATTCACATTTATGAAGCCCTCTTATAATGATTGAAAGCATGATAAATATATGTAAGCGCTGCATTTTATCAACTAAACAGGAACTACAAACATTCTTTCGTAAGCTTATATGTTACCGGTACGCTAAATAAAATTAAACATGAACTACAAACATTCTTTCGTAAGCTTATATAATAAATCAGATTACGATTAATAAAATTAAAATTAAATAAAGAACAAAAAAGTTACGGACATTTGGAACAAAATGAAACCTGTCTCATTTGTGGCCCTCTAGTTTGATGTGCAGCTGATGTTTGGGTGGAAAGATTAATGTAGCGTTATAGATCGTCATACCAACATATTTAAGTAACCACCCAGAGATATTACTTAATTTCTGCAGGTCCTCAAAATTTAGCAGTAAAGAAAATCACCCATTACAATATTTACTAACCAGTAAATATAATACAGTTCATATAGTTCTAATACTTCAAATATAATACTTCATGAACTGTATATAGTTCTAATACTTCATGAGTCTATAGTTCTATATAATACGACATATGAGTATAAAAGACATGAGTAAAATTTAATAATATGGAGGAGACATACTTATGTCATGTTGCAACTCATGTATGATACGTTTTTCTCCAATACTTGTACCTGTTGGAATCGTGTCTATGGAATGGTCATTATGGGAACCTGCATCAACACAATGGATACAACTAATAGTAATTAAATATGATAGGGAAGGCACATACATTGTCTTATCAAGTAACATCCATTAGAAATTATTGAAACTGAAACACAGTAAAATACACTTTCATTATTATTATATGGTGAAGTAATGTTACCTGTAGATTATTGAACTTTGCAGCATTACTTTCATCTTCAATCGTATAAGTTTTTTCACTATCCAGCTCTCCACAGCTCTCTTCAGAAGAACTACCAATGTACTGTAGTTGTTGAGTCTGGACAGTTTCTAAATCTTCAAAGTATATTACATAATCACTGTCATTAACTTGTTTACCTTCTGGAATATATGCTTCAGTTTTGTGCAAGACAGACAAAATTATCATCAAAGTTTACTAATCAGATGATAAAAAGAGGATCAACCTTAAACGGAAAGGCACAAAAGTTATAATTCTTCATTCAATTCACATGCATATTTGTGCATTTTGAGTATCTAGTGTTGTTCTGTTTTCATGTTAAAATTTTAGTGAATGTTACATTGCCAAAACTTTTTAGGTGTGATATCTCTTTCGGGTATCTCAGTTCCATCATCTTTGAATCCTTCAAGTTCTAGAGGAGGTTGAATGACTCCATTACCAAACCCTCTAATTACAGCTCAGGCTTCTCTCGGTCCCTAAGCAATTTCATTGTCCACCCCTTGATGGCAGGTCTTTTACGGCTCAGTTGCATACGTTGGCATTTTGTTTAACCAAGTGGGTCTAATTAGTATATACATGTAACTAAAATGGTTTAACACTTGAAACCATTTTACACACTCAGCCAGACTATTTGACACACGAAACTCACGAAACACTCGACATGGTTGCAACCACAGTTTAGGCATGGCTCCCTTACCAAGATATGGGTGTCTCCAGATTATCACATTCGAAAACACAATTTCAACATGTCAACACGTATCACTCTCCCTGCAAATGTAGACATTTGTTACACTCCTAACTAATACTCCATACATCAAAAGTCCTTCAGCTATACAAATAAAAGTGAGTGCTCGTTATAATAATGATACTATTAGTCTTTCTAAAATAACAATGTATGGTCTTAATTAATGAGATACCTCATGATCAATTCATTTCTTCTCAATTGTATTGAAATTAAATATATAACAGATTACTTATGAATACTTCACTTTCTAACTCTTACCAAGCCATGGCCTATCCTTTGATGCAGTCATATCAACATTCTATAAAAGAGAAGTTTAGTATATAAATCTAACCGGAACATTGAGGTACATCCCAAGAGCAATGGAGAGAAGAAATAACCATGAGATTAGACCTGGAACATGCAAAAGGAAATCAATGTGTGTTGCTATCAAACTATTTATCATAAGCAAAAACAAGTTATCAGAAGCAGGATGTACCTTGGAAACCAGAGGGAGGAATGACTGCTGCATAATATTAATCTTCTGCTATTGATCCCCAAAATGTGGATGGATTGTGAACTTGGAACATTAGGCTAGCGTATATAAAAAAAATGATTGGAAGTGTTTGTGAGCATGGGCAATATATAACTCAATAGGCCATTTGACCCATTTGAATCAGTGCACAGCAGAAATCTCAGATGATGGAAACAAATGGGAAAAGGTTTAAACAAAATTACATACATTTGTCATCTCCTTCGTTGTATGTGTGGTGTCCATCATACTCTCCGTAGATAAAATCTTCCTACAGCAACCCGAAAATCGGTTTTAAGCATCAATCGCCGAAAACTAATTAGAGAATAATTAAAAGTGAAACTAATAAAGATTGAACTGTCAGGTCAAAGCATGTTCTGTTCATTCGGAAACTAATTAGAGAATACTTAAAAGTGAAACTAATAAAGATTGAACTGTCATCTTCTCCTGTTAAAACTTCACGGAATGAAACATAATATAGGAAAGGTTTGTCACCGTGGTCTGTTCATTCAGTTTTCTTACCTCCGGAATCATCACTAAAATAGACTAATGATTCACTTCAAAGGAAGTTCAAAGCAAATCTGCAGCTTAATCGTTGTCAATAAGTAGAACAGAAGGAATGTTGGAGGCCAAGGATTATTTAGCAACATCTTGTTCACCACATCCTGCTACGAAAAGAGAAAACAATTTAATAATCTTCCCGAGTTCACCAGCATATATAATCTTTATAAAAGGCTATCTTGTCTTTGAATGTCAAACATGTAAGTTTCAAAAGAGCATTATAGTTTCTTGAGCGATGCTTTCAGATGTGGCTGATGACTGGTGAGATTGGTAGCCATCTCAACCACGTAAGTTAATTCATCGTTAACCAAAGTGAAAACGCGATATATCTCTTTAACCTGTCCAACAAACATAAACAGGCCTATCAAACCTCTGTGATTTATCCTTAAAACGGGTCATTTTGGATTATCTTTGCATCAAGTGACAATATACCTTAAAACGGTATCTAGCCAAATGTCACTCAAATTGCATATAATCTCCATCATCATTTTATTTATAGATTTAGTTTATCACTCTGGTGAACTGGTGATCTTGGCTTTTTTTTATCATTTTTAAAACATCAATTGTATGTAAAATGGAACAAACTGAAAAGTGTGCAAAATTGGCCCAATGTTTTGACTGATTATAGAAATTACCCATTCTGGTTCGTTAGCCAATCCACCCATTTTGCCTCCTATAGTCTATCCCAACCCCCAAGCCTAACCTCAACTTCACGAGAAATGCACATGGATATCAAAACACAGTTCAAATAGGCTTTTTTGTACACTTTCAAATGCTTGCACGTACAGACAACAGACAACTAAAGGATTTTGAGAAACTATGGTTTATCATATGGAAGAAACAAATAAAAGTTATTGAGAAGGTGATCATGAATTATGTAACCCATTACCTTAGATGCATTTCCTACAAGCTCACTTTGAAGGTTTATCTCTTTCTTTTCAGCATCATATGTTCCTTTCTGCAAGGAAGAACATCATCAACCGAGCACAAAATAACTGAACAACGACCTTATTATGTAAAAAAAAAGGATTAGAATATGATTCAATTTAACATGCACAAAAAAGGTTCTGCCATATTGAACACAGAAAGGCACATAATTCTTGAACGGAAACAACAACTTTTGCAAACTCTCGAAAGGATATACCAGGTCGAAATCTGCACCTTTAAATGCAATTTCCTTGTCAATTGAGGCCAAACAGTTCCACATAACATTAAAAAAAATCTTTCAATCAGTTTCGCTGATGCAGGAATTATGCAACACTGAACCATAACCGACCAATGTGACAGCAATATAATACAATTCCAAGAGAAATAACAGGGATTGGGACATAATTACTAAACTATAATTTGATAAGGTGAACTCAATAACCTGAATCTCGACAAGACCAGTGCTCTGCGCAATGACGACCTCAATAGTTCCATCAGGCTTTGGCCTCCAGTAGCCGAGCTCAGCAGCATGGGCTCTCCAGAATTCAACTTCCAAGTCTTTTGGGAATAAGCTATTACAAGCTTCTCTCTCGCACAAATAACGAATCATTCAAAAGTAAGCAAATTTATTTTCATCAGTCGATCAAGAACTTTGTTAAAGTTTAAAGAGCTACTCATAACAGGAAACATCATCTTTATAGCTTGTTTGTACAGACTCATACCAATAATAATGATTTCATTTTATGAGTAATACAATGGATTTTATATATCAGTCAAAGTGTCCAGTCCTTTATTACTAAACTGATAACAATATCTGTTTACAACTCTTCCTCCTGCTGGTGTGTAAATTTTAGCTAAAAAACATGATTTGGACTTTGGAGCATCTTTAACCCGCAAATCAAGACACAAATCAGAATCATAGGATACGATGAACAATAAAAGCCAATATACTCCAGCTCATGTCAACCCTAAAAACATTTCTATCGCTATTGACAATGGTGCTGTAATTTTTTTATTTGTGAAACAAAAATCCTAAAAGGCTATATTATGTAACTATATTTAAGGAAAAGATATCTATGATAAGTTCTATATTTAAATCGCTAACTAATATATTTTTTGTTTTGCAGGATATAAATCAAAAAATTAGTTGGTCTAGTGGTAAAAAAGGTGTGTTAAATATTCATGCAAACCAAGGTTCGAATCTTCATGCAGCCTTTTTTATGCCTAATAAAATCCGAATTTTATTTTAATTAAAAATGGCTTAGGTGGCATTAAATTATGATGACATGGAAATATGACGTGGCATTATGGGATGCCAAGTGGCATTTTATGTGGCATGCCTCCTCTTATATATAATGTATAGATATATATATATATATATATATATATATATATATATATATATATATATATATATATATATATATATATAGTGTTGTATTCTATGCAGTATTTTACAGTACTATTAAAATAAATCTGGGCCATTAGATTAGTTAATCAAAGGACAAGATTAAAAGTGCTAAAACTGTAAATAAACAAAAGATGGGGTATTATTATGTTAAAGCTGAAAGGGTATTATGGGAACTCTACATTAATTGATTTAATAACCGTCCTTGTTTTAAAAGGATATTAAAATCACTAAAACAAATTCTCAGGTTTCTCTCTCACTTTCATCCTTAATCATCTCTCTCCTCAAACTTAACCCTAATCATAAAATAAGCCACCACAGCCACCATAAATCCTCTAATTTTTTTCTACCACAACCACAAGTGCTTTGATTGTTTATCATAAAATGAAGACATGGAGAATTGAATAATATGGGTGATCAATGGCTCATTATGATCAAGTAGATCTATATCTCAAAAATCAAGATCTATATTTGATCAACAGTGGGAGATCATTGGCAACTCAAAATCAAGATCTATATCTTAGATCCATTAACCGACACCATGACGCAACATATTAATCCATTAAAAAAATATAACCTCGTCTCTCTTTTGGATCTCAAAGTCGCCAGAAAAATTAACCGACACCATAACCTCACTTATATTCGTCAGAATTATTCATCTCTATAATTATTTTCGTTCGTAACGAGGCTTTCTGGTTGTGAACCAAGCACAAATAATCAAAAGGTAATATTTTACTTTTTTCTATAAATAATCTTGCATCTATGTGTTTAAGTATTATTTTTGTTCTTTTTAAGTGGGTCTTTGCCTCTTTGGTTGGTTGAAGTTTAATTTTCCATATATATGTATATTTTTTATTTTATTTTATCTGTTTGAGAATTCTTAGATTACAGTGAGTTTGATTTATGGAAGTTTTTGGGTTTTTTTGAGGTTTTATTGTGAGGATGGGTGAAGAAAGGTAAGTGATGAGTCTCTAAATACTCATCATTTTTGTACAAAATAGACTGCAAAATCATCTGAAAACACTCAGAAACACATCAAAATGATCAAATTATCACAAATCAGTGTTTTATGTGTTTTAAATACAAAAATATCAAAATCAGATGAAAAACATATCAAATTTGCAAAAATTGCAGTTTTAGTCCCCCAAGTTTCCAAAATTGTCAAAAACAGTCCCTGAGCACATAATTTCAAAAGTAAAAGTCACCAAAGGTCCTTTTAAAATCATAAGTTGTCAAATTTAGTCCTTTGGTGAAAAATATCAAAAGTTTGAGAAAATTACAAGTTTAGTCCTTCAACTTTGAAAATTGGCAGAAATGGCCCCCGGAAAATCTGAAAATGGCAACTTTGGTCCTTGCATTATTAAACTTTGTCATTTTTAGTCCTTTGAGCAACTTTACAGAATTGGCAGGAATGGTCCTTGAGTTTTCAGAAATTACACTTTAGTCCTTGGAAGTTTTAAACCTTTTAATACCAATTTGAACCCCTGCCATAACCATTGGACCCCCATTTTTGAACCCCCCTTTTATATTACTGCCCAGTCAAACCCCCTTGGTTTGACCACCAACTTGGCGCCACTTTTTTCCACCCCTTCCACCTGTTTGAGCCTGAAATTCCTCAACCTCCCATATCCCCCCTCCTCTCTTTTCCACACCTTTGTCCCCCCTCCAAACACCACAATCCAAATACCATTTAATGTATTCCTCTCCCACACTCAATCTCCCTCCACCTGTCAAAAACCAACTTTGGCGCCAAAATGATCAAATGGTCAAAAATGTCCCAAGACATCCAATGGTTCAGAATTTAAGTGGGAAATGCTCAGAAAGTCAAGGAGAAGCAAGTGGAGCTATAAAATGAGAAGAAAGAAGCCATTTGAAGAGTAGTTAGTTTTATAAAAAATTTCACTTATGTCGTTTCTTTTATGATTGTCTTAGTTTTAATGAAAATAGTGTAATTTCAGTTCCATTGTATCTCTTTTAAGTTCACAAACCTTTGTAAGTTACTTTTGAGTATCAATTAAAGTTTTTTATATAAGTTTATAGTTTTAAGTTCACTGTTACAGTTTTCATGTTCAAATTCTAAGTTCCAAGTTGCTATTGGCTCATTTGAAGCCTCACTAAGTTTATCTAAGCTCCTTGTAAGCTTTGTATAAGCTCATTTTACAGTTTCATACAATTTTCCATTTAAGTCAACAAAAGTCAACAGGAGCTCAAAATTGCAATGGTGATGATTATGGTTGTTGCAGAGGTGAATTTGGATTGCATTAGCATAGGATAGGTTAGTCTTTGGGTCTGGTTTGGCCTGTGACATCAGCTGGATCCATGTGAGTATATTTCTCAGTTTCCATTTTTAAGTCCATTTTGCACTTTAAGCTTGTACTAGTATCTGTGATAATGAGTAGTTGTAGCCTGTTCTCTTAAGTTGTTTGTAAGTCTAATAACTTAGTTTGATCAATAGCACCCTCTGAATCAGTTGTTTATCTCACTTTACTTCCATAACAGTTATTAAAGGGGTGTTTGGATTTGCTCTTAAAACTGTTTTAGAGGTAATAAATATAGAGTAGCTCAGTTGGTTCAGGCTTGTTTTAGTTCCTTTTATCTATATCTGTCCTTATTTCATGCATGTTTGCTTCATAAGTCAAAATTTCTTTGTACCTGCCTTAGCAGCCCACTGTTGGGATTTGAAGATTGCAGATCCCTGTTTTGTGTTTAAAAGTCATTGCCAAAGTTTTCTATAGCTTCATTCTACCTTAATACATCATTTCCAATCCATAAATCAAGTTTGAAATCCATAAAAGTCAATTTTCCAAGTTTTCATCAAAAGTCAAACATTGAAATCTCAGTTTTGGCTCAAATAGAAAGATTTTTAATGAGCTCATTTCTTAATCATTTTTAATGAAACTTGTTGTTTTTAAAAGCCCTACTGCTCTAGTTTCTTATGGTCATTTTAGCTCATTTTTGTGAATTTTCCTTAAAGCTCAAAAGAGCTTATGATTAAGGGGCTTAATCCCCTGTGCAGGGCACAAGGCCTGCACAGGTTTTGTGCAGGTTTTGCAGACCTTGCACAGGGTTCACCTTAGCTCATCTAGGCCTGATTCTTTGGTTAAACACTCTCAACCAGGTCTACTATAAGTTTCAAGTTTTAGTTTTAGGTTTCTAGCTTATTTGGTTGCTTATTTCTTGGCTTGAACTTGGCACCCCCTTTAACTGTTTCTGCCATAATCTCAGTACATCAAATCTTAGCAACCTTGCAAATCAGTGGTTTAGCTTGTTGATTCTTTTTGCATTTTGGTTATCTTAGCTTATTTTAGCTTCCCTATCAGTTTGGTGCCCTTTGGACTTCATTTAGCTTATTCAAGTGCTTATTTATAAGCACTTGATTCATCAGTTCCCATTTTCTCCACATAGCACCCTCTTTTTCTATTTTTCCCAGCTTTCTAATATTATTTTATAGTTTTCCTGAAATTTTCAGATTTTTCTAAGTTGTTTTGCTATTTTTCTTAATTTAAATTAGTTTTTAATACTTTTTAATTAGCTTTTAATACAAAAAATTAGAAAAAGGTTCAAAAAAAATAAGTTTTCATTTTTCTTAAGTTTAGATAAATGTAAAAAGCTTAAAAAGTATTTTTCCCTATTTTTCTCCTTTTATTTGGTATTTTTAATAATTTAAATTAGTTTTAAATAGTTTTAAATTAATAATAAATACATATAAAGTCTAAAAAATATATTTTCTGTTTTAAAATTAGTTTTATCATATTTTAGATTTTTCCAAGTTATAATTTCATTTTTCTAGGTTAATTTTGTATTTTCCTCTATTTTAGTGCATTTTAAATACTTAATAAATAGTTTTTAATTAATAATAATTAATTAATTAGTCATAAAAATAATTTTATTTTTCTAATAATTTTCTTTTATAATTAGGATTGTAAAAATGTATTTTTCATATTTTTAGGATCTATATTGTGTAAGTTTCACTTTTTATTTTGTACGTTTACGTAGTTTTAATTTAAACGTAAGTTTTTCGTTTTAGGTTTTAAACGTTCATCACTTTAAAAATAGTGATAGCGTTTATTTAATATCTTTTATCTTTTTAATTTTCTTAATTTGTATTTAAGTCGCTTTTATTTTATAACCTTTTTCAGTAGTGTAATATTCATATCCTAATCCTTTCTGATCGCTATCATTAGTGATCATTCTATCATCTGATCTAGTGTTTAACACACCATTGAGTCTCCTTGGGACTAAACGACCTGGGGAAACACTATATTCCCTGATCTTCATTTGCATTTGTGTCTGAGCAGTTTTAAGTCTATTTGACTTGACTGTTTGGACGCAATCAAAATTTTTGGCGCCGCTGCCGGGGAGGCTTTAGCGTGTGTTCTAAACCTTTTTCAGACCCATTCTTGCACATATCCCATCTTTTGTAAAAAGTTTTTTGTAAAGTTATCAGAAAATCCAAAAAGTTCATTAACACTTTTCCTAAAGTGTTAAAAACGCCAAAAATATTTTCATTTCTTTGTTTTTATCATCATGTTTTTCAAAAACACCAAAAATATTCCTCTTTACCCTCTTACCTTTTTGATTCTTCATTTCTTACCCTCTGATAACCTTTGATTCTTTCTATGTCTTATCCTCACCCTCTTGGTTGTCAATGGTGTGGTGGTCCTTATAATGGTGGCAATTGCCCCAGTTGTTGCATGGTGGAATCAGGAAACGGGTCTGTCTATAACCAAGATCCCTATTCCTACCATAACACGACTGATTTATTCCATCAGCTACCACACTGTGAGACTCAGTAGTTTTACTGTTGTGAGTATTGTGGTGGTTCACATTCCAGTTCTGATTGTCAATCAGGAAACACGCTTGTCTATGAGCAGGTTCCTGATAACAATTATGACTACAACACATACCACTCACAGCCACATCAGTTTTACTGTTATGAGTATTGTGGAGGTCCTCACTCTAGCTCGGATTGTCAAACAGGGAACCCAATTCCTTGTAACAATTACGAATCTTCGTATAATGACCAAACTCCACAGTACCAAATGATTCAAGCGACTCCTCTTGAAACTACGACAGACCTTCTACTGAAGACTCTGGAGTTATTAAAAGAACTTAAGGAGGAGTCGGCTATGTCCTCCCAAGATAATCCAAATGAAAAATCAATGGAAGTTTTGTTAGCCGAAGAGCGGGCTGCTAAATTAGATTCCCAGATTGCGTTTGAAAAATCTGTTAGGGAATCAATTGCAATAGAAAAAGCGGCCAAATCTAGCTCTCGATTCCGTTTCATTCCTGATGACGATGATGATGAAGATATCCTTGATATCCTACAATTCTATAACAGTTCATCAAGTTCATCAGTTGAGACTCCTTCCATGATCTATCAGGGAGAAAAGACTATGATGGAATTACTAGCAGAAGAACAAATGTTAAGCATTAAACATATGTATGCTAGTCCGTCTAATCTCCCTCAGTCTGTTGTTATCACACCTGATATTCCCACTCACTCTCTAAACATGGGGGATGAGCTTCTTAGCACTATTCCAGAAATGGAATCGTCTAGTGTTGAGGACCTTATCCCAATCCCGAGAGAGTCACAGGGAATTTCTGACCATATGTGTGATATCCCTTTCCCTCTTGAGTGTCCAAATGATCATCTTGAGACTTTCTCTGATCTTAGCGACGATTGTGCTTCCTATGGAGACATCGAGTACGTTGAGGCATCACTTCCACAATCTGATGCTGATCCCCTTCTTGAGGAGTTCTCCGGTGAACTCACTCACATCAATCCACTCTTTGATTTCGAAGCTGATCTGGGAGAGACTGAAAGTCTCATTGATAATGATCATTCACTCACTTCTTATCCCAACAGTCCAATCGAGAATATTGATCATTTTGTTCCCGAAACATTCAAAGCTACTTTCACTAATCCTCTGTTTGAATTCAGCTCTGAATTCACTTCAATTTCTGAGAATCCACTCTTTGATACTCAGACTGAGGATAGTGATGAGCCCTCAATGGAACAAGAGTTCACAAATTCACATCATGTGAATGATTCTTTTCATGAGGAGTTCTCCGGTGAACTCTCTCATATCATATCTCCGCTGGAGTATGATTGCTTGGATGGCAAAGATCATGATCGGGGGGAGAGAATCTCAATTTGCATAGTTATGACAAATCTTCCTACCCTCCCCACCGAGATGCCTTCCATTCCAAAGAGCTCAACCAATAAAATCCAAATAAGTGCAATTGCACTTGATCCTGAGGAAGAAGATCTTATCATGATTGTTATCATGATCTTCCTTCTTTTCTTCACCTACTCGGTGACTTCCTCTCTTCTTCACTCCTTTGGGAGTGAGGACACTATCTTTGACCCCGGCATTTTCATGTACCATCTGTGAGCCGGGTCTGTCTCTGTCTCTCTTTATCTCATCGGTGTGGAACTTTCTCATGCTTCAAATGTTTGTCCAAACATCTTGAATGAAAGTCCGATGGAGATTGTCTCTTCCACTTGCTTCCCCATGAACCAATGAATTCGGGGTCGAGTCAAGCTAGCGACTCGGTAATCAAAAACAGTAGCTTAACATGGGTTTTCACCCGTGTGTACCACCTTAGTGTGGGGGAGTGCCCCACATATTATATATATATCTAAAAAAATAAAAAAAAAAAAAAAAAAAAAAAAAAATCTTCTTTTTAAATAACGGCCGTAGTATTTCCCTTTTACGTTCTCAGTTTCGGCATAACCGCCGGTACTTTGAATATTGAGGGCAATATTCATTTCTAAGTGTGGGGGGGAATTCTCGCGAATTTCATATAGTATCTACCCAATTCCCCCGTTTTTGGCCAAAATTTTTTTGGAGTAAGTGTTTTACACTTTCTCATTTGGTTATCAGTCCGCCATGTCTGTAAGACAAAAGGATTGGCTAATCCAGGAGCAAACGGCTCTTGGTAAAGATATATCAAATCCGTTTATATGGCTTGCAATTTGCCCAAAATTGTATGGTTTTCAGCTCACCATATCCTAAAAAGTGAAGAGTTGGCTAGCCCACAAGGTTATGGCTTGTGGTAAAGGCAGTGGAAAATCCATAATTGGTAATCAGCTCACCAAAGATAATTCTGATAATTTATCTAAGAGTTGGCTAGTCCAGAAGGGTACGGCTTCTGGTAAAGACACATCAAATCCGTTTACAGCTTGTGGTTTGCTCAAAATCACATGGTTATCAGTGTACCATGGTTCTTACTTGAATTGAAACATTTGGCTACTCCAGAAGTAATGGCTTTTGGTAAAGAGATTAAAATCCATTATGTTTTCTCAAATCATTGCTAGGGACTAGCAATATCTCAGTGTGGGGGATTGATGAGTCTCTAAATACTCATCATTTTTGTACAAAATAGACTGCAAAATCATCTGAAAACACTCAGAAACACATCAAAATGATCAAATTATCACAAATCAGTGTTTTATGTGTTTTAAATACAAAAATATCAAAATCAGATGAAAAACATATCAAATTTGCAAAAATTGCAGTTTTAGTCCCCCAAGTTTCCAAAATTGTCAAAAACAGTCCCTGAGCACATAATTTCAAAAGTAAAAGTCACCAAAGGTCCTTTTAAAATCATAAGTTGTCAAATTTAGTCCTTTGGTGAAAAATATCAAAAGTTTGAGAAAATTACAAGTTTAGTCCTTCAACTTTGAAAATTGGCAGAAATGGCCCCCGGAAAATCTGAAAATGGCAACTTTGGTCCTTGCATTATTAAACTTTGTCATTTTTAGTCCTTTGAGCAACTTTACAGAATTGGCAGGAATGGTCCTTGAGTTTTCAGAAATTACACTTTAGTCCTTGGAAGTTTTAAACCTTTTAATACCAATTTGAACCCCTGCCATAACCATTGGACCCCCATTTTTGAACCCCCCTTTTATATTACTGCCCAGTCAAACCCCCTTGGTTTGACCACCAACTTGGCGCCACTTTTTTCCACCCCTTCCACCTGTTTGAGCCTGAAATTCCTCAACCTCCCATATCCCCCCTCCTCTCTTTTCCACACCTTTGTCCCCCCTCCAAACACCACAATCCAAATACCATTTAATGTATTCCTCTCCCACACTCAATCTCCCTCCACCTGTCAAAAACCAACTTTGGCGCCAAAATGATCAAATGGTCAAAAATGTCCCAAGACATCCAATGGTTCAGAATTTAAGTGGGAAATGCTCAGAAAGTCAAGGAGAAGCAAGTGGAGCTATAAAATGAGAAGAAAGAAGCCATTTGAAGAGTAGTTAGTTTTATAAAAAATTTCACTTATGTCGTTTCTTTTATGATTGTCTTAGTTTTAATGAAAATAGTGTAATTTCAGTTCCATTGTATCTCTTTTAAGTTCACAAACCTTTGTAAGTTACTTTTGAGTATCAATTAAAGTTTTTTATATAAGTTTATAGTTTTAAGTTCACTGTTACAGTTTTCATGTTCAAATTCTAAGTTCCAAGTTGCTATTGGCTCATTTGAAGCCTCACTAAGTTTATCTAAGCTCCTTGTAAGCTTTGTATAAGCTCATTTTACAGTTTCATACAATTTTCCATTTAAGTCAACAAAAGTCAACAGGAGCTCAAAATTGCAATGGTGATGATTATGGTTGTTGCAGAGGTGAATTTGGATTGCATTAGCATAGGATAGGTTAGTCTTTGGGTCTGGTTTGGCCTGTGACATCAGCTGGATCCATGTGAGTATATTTCTCAGTTTCCATTTTTAAGTCCATTTTGCACTTTAAGCTTGTACTAGTATCTGTGATAATGAGTAGTTGTAGCCTGTTCTCTTAAGTTGTTTGTAAGTCTAATAACTTAGTTTGATCAATAGCACCCTCTGAATCAGTTGTTTATCTCACTTTACTTCCATAACAGTTATTAAAGGGGTGTTTGGATTTGCTCTTAAAACTGTTTTAGAGGTAATAAATATAGAGTAGCTCAGTTGGTTCAGGCTTGTTTTAGTTCCTTTTATCTATATCTGTCCTTATTTCATGCATGTTTGCTTCATAAGTCAAAATTTCTTTGTACCTGCCTTAGCAGCCCACTGTTGGGATTTGAAGATTGCAGATCCCTGTTTTGTGTTTAAAAGTCATTGCCAAAGTTTTCTATAGCTTCATTCTACCTTAATACATCATTTCCAATCCATAAATCAAGTTTGAAATCCATAAAAGTCAATTTTCCAAGTTTTCATCAAAAGTCAAACATTGAAATCTCAGTTTTGGCTCAAATAGAAAGATTTTTAATGAGCTCATTTCTTAATCATTTTTAATGAAACTTGTTGTTTTTAAAAGCCCTACTGCTCTAGTTTCTTATGGTCATTTTAGCTCATTTTTGTGAATTTTCCTTAAAGCTCAAAAGAGCTTATGATTAAGGGGCTTAATCCCCTGTGCAGGGCACAAGGCCTGCACAGGTTTTGTGCAGGTTTTGCAGACCTTGCACAGGGTTCACCTTAGCTCATATAGGCCTGATTCTTTGGTTAAACACTCTCAACCAGGTCTACTATAAGTTTCAAGTTTTAGTTTTAGGTTTCTAGCTTATTTGGTTGCTTATTTCTTGGCTTGAACTTGGCACCCCCTTTAACTGTTTCTGCCATAATCTCAGTACATCAAATCTTAGCAACCTTGCAAATCAGTGGTTTAGCTTGTTGATTCTTTTTGCATTTTGGTTATCTTAGCTTATTTTAGCTTCCCTATCAGTTTGGTGCCCTTTGGACTTCATTTAGCTTATTCAAGTGCTTATTTATAAGCACTTGATTCATCAGTTCCCATTTTCTCCACATAGCACCCTCTTTTTCTATTTTTCCCAGCTTTCTAATATTATTTTATAGTTTTCCTGAAATTTTCAGATTTTTCTAAGTTGTTTTGCTATTTTTCTTAATTTAAATTAGTTTTTAATACTTTTTAATTAGCTTTTAATACAAAAAATTAGAAAAAGGTTCAAAAAAAATAAGTTTTCATTTTTCTTAAGTTTAGATAAATGTAAAAAGCTTAAAAAGTATTTTTCCCTATTTTTCTCCTTTTATTTGGTATTTTTAATAATTTAAATTAGTTTTAAATAGTTTTAAATTAATAATAAATACATATAAAGTCTAAAAAATATATTTTCTGTTTTAAAATTAGTTTTATCATATTTTAGATTTTTCCAAGTTATAATTTCATTTTTCTAGGTTAATTTTGTATTTTCCTCTATTTTAGTGCATTTTAAATACTTAATAAATAGTTTTTAATTAATAATAATTAATTAATTAGTCATAAAAATAATTTTATTTTTCTAATAATTTTCTTTTATAATTAGGATTGTAAAAATGTATTTTTCATATTTTTAGGATCTATATTGTGTAAGTTTCACTTTTTATTTTGTACGTTTACGTATTTTTAATTTAAACGTAAGTTTTTCGTTTTAGGTTTTAAACGTTCATCACTTTAAAAATAGTGATAGCGTTTATTTAATATCTTTTATCTTTTTAATTTTATTAATTTGTATTTAAGTCGCTTTTATTTTATAACCTTTTTCAGTAGTGTAATATTCATATCCTAATCCTTTCTGATCGCTATCATTAGTGATCATTCTATCATCTGATCTAGTGTTTAACACACCATTGAGTCTCCTTGGGACTAAACGACCTGGGGAAACACTATACTCTCCTGATCTTCATTGAGTTGGTGTGTGAGCTGTTTTAAGTTCCTTACGGCTGATCATTCACAAGTGATCAGCTCGCGTGAGAAAACTTGACGGTTTCGCACAGATCAGTAAGTCAAAGGTATATGGGGTCATGGTAGCCTGATGTGGTTTTATATAACATAAAAAGTTCATTGTAGGTTATTCATTGATATGAAATTCATAGGTATAAATTTGTTAATAAGCTTTTGTTTACAAAGAAAAGATTTTGATAATGTTTAATGTGAATTTTATACAACCATCGATCATGAATTATGGTTTTGAACATAAATGTGAAATTACATTAATGCAATACTCTTGTATGATAGTTAATACTTTTAGTATATAGTCGGTTTAGAACCTCAAACACTTGATTTAATACATTTAAATGATTTTACATTAATGGAATACCCCTGAATAAGTGATGAAACAATTTGTCACTTCAATTAGCCAAAAATAAGCACTATATCCAGTGTTCGCTATTTATGATAAAGTGCAGTTTTTTTATTATTTAGAATGATGCATATGTGTTTTATGGCTAATAATATGAAAATATTAGAAGGGTGTGCATATGTGTTTTAATTTGTGCATATGTGTTTTCATTGTACATATGTGTTTGCTAGTTGTTCACAATAAAAAATAACAACGGTGTAATTTCAGGTATTGATAAACACAAGTGTTGATCATTTGATAAAGATGAGGAGCAGTACCAATATAAAGAGTGCACATATGTTTTCAACAAGTACATCATTTCTAATGAATTTGATGAGAAAGTGAAGAGTGCGCATATGTTTTTGGAAGGGTACTTACATGTTCTAATGAATTTGATGAGAAAGTGAAGCATTCACATATGTTCATGGAAGAGTGCACACATGTTTTTGAATGACGTGTACATCTATATTTAACGAGATACATTTGTATTTAAATTTTATTTCATTTGATATCAAATTTTGTGTATAGTATTTATGTTTTTTGGTTTGTTATAAATTTAGGTGTTACATGTATATATTTATGTTTTTGGCGATAAATCTCGAAGATCAGAGAATGTACACTAGAAACATATATGCAATTGTAATTTTAAGCAAAAATAAGTTTGATTTCTAAACAGTCTGAACAAAAAAACATATGTAAATTTACAATATTAAAATAAAAAAAAAAAAAAAAAAAAAAAAAAAAAAAAAAAACATATATGCTTCTCATTTTCCTGAAAATGTATACTAATAAAAAATTTAAAAATCCGAAAATTAAGGAAATAAAAAAACGTTTTTAAATAAAAAAAATCAAAAAGAAACTAAAAATGTTTTTGACTATTATGCCCTTTTCAATTAAATAAAAATGTTTATTAATACTAAATTCCTATTGGTCTAAATGAGTACTGTAAAGTACTGCATCTAATATGAGTACTGCATAGAACGCGCCCATATATATATATATATATATATATATATATATATATATATATATATATATATATATATATATATAGGGGAGGGTTAACGTGAGATCAAGCTTAAAGTTGTAAAAATAAGATCAAGTCTAAAAAACTACTAAAACACTTATAAATAATAATTTTAGCAATAATACACATAAAAATAATATTTTAATACAAAGTAACATTTTAGCAACTAATAACCAAATGATACATGAGTTTGAATTAGTGATACACCTGATACACATTACACTAATAAATATTCCAAAACTGATACACATACAAAAACCTGATACACATTACACTTCTAATCAAAGTGTATCACCTAAGTTTCGTAAATTTTAAAAAGAAATCTATCGAAACTTTAACAATTTTAGTTGTTGTTAATAAAAAATTTATTTTTGTTGTAAGGAGAGTGTCGCTTGTCAAATTTTAATTGGATCTCATTTTAACAACTTTAAGCTTGATCTATATATATATATATAGGCTTTGGATCAAGTAAAAAGTTTTTAAGATAAAAAGGATAAAAAGTGTGTGTGTCAATAATATCGTATTGAAAATGTTACAATTGTGTGTCAATCAGAAAAAGTTATGTGCAAATGAGATAAAAAGTGTGTGTGTCAATAATATCGTATATATGCAATTATTAACCTTTGCAGGCATTAATAAATTAGTTAAAAGTGTAACTTTTATTTAATAATAATAATAATTTAAAAAAAAAAAAAAAATGTTTATATAGCTGGGACCAAGGATGTCCACATTTTTGGGAAATTCCATGGACCATGGTGGTGACATGATTGAATGGTGAGTAGGATCCGTGAGGTTGGTTGGTACATCCATCCACCAGAGGAGGACTGGAGGTTGGTAGACAAAAATGAAGTCTCCATAGTATTATATCATCAAAACGTGACCTTTAGTTTATTAATCATAAATTGTTATTCACTAGACACTGTCCAATGTCCATAACCCATTAATATATATAAGATCCCATCAACATCACGTTGTTATTATTCTTATTTGAAGTGTAAATCCCTCCTACCCGTTTAGCCAAATATATTGTTTTTGTCTCAAAATATTGATACTGGTTTCACTGAAGATGAATTCTACAAAATATGGAGGGATATGGAGAGTGTTTTATGTTGTGTTACTGGGTCAATTAGTATCTTTCTCAATGGCCCTTATGAGCTTTAATGCATCTTTATCTGCTAATCTAGGTTCCTTTAATTAATTCATCCCTAACACATTTCTTCATGCTTTTTAATGCAGTTTCTTTTATCCAAACATTTTGTTTTGTTTCTGTAGGTGTTAATGCGCCTTTTACGCTTGGATTTTGCTCTTATTTGTCTATAACATTGGTCTTTGGAAGCGTATTCTTGTACCGTCGTCAAAAGCCACAAGTAAATCTGTAACTTTCATATTGTAGCTTATGGGAATAAATTTTGATGTACTTATCGTTGTTTCTATTGAACAGATTTCTTGGTACTGGTATATTCTCTTAGCTTTTGTAGATGTCCAAGGGACTTTCCTTGGTATGTAAAGTCTTCCAATAAAAAGTCATCTTACTCAACTTTTGAGGTCAAATGGGATCATTTCAAGTTCACATATTGGCATGAAATTCTTTACATTTGTAGTATAATCTGGTAGCAACATCAATTTTTAAAACAATTCTGAGATATGTTGGTATTAATATTCAAGATGCAATTGGTAACATTTATGAACAGAATAAATCTCTTTGACCTTGAAAGCCAGACTATAATGAAGGAATGCATGATATTTATGTGCGTAATCTTTTACCTATGTTTGAAATGATTTCAATAGTTTATTGAGGAATTCGAAGGATATATAAATAGTGGTTTTGTGGCTGATTTCAGTTAATAAAGCATACCAGTTTTCGTCAATCACAAGTGTGACAATACTCGATTGTTGGACGGTTGTTTGGGTCATAATTCTCACCAGGATTTTTCTGGGCACGAGGTATTCTCTTTGGCAGTTCTTTGGGGCAGCTCTATGTGTTACAGGGCTATGTTTAGTGCTACTTTCTGATTCAGGGGTGGGTGGTGGAGGTAATATAATCCAAGTCAAAACGACATTAATTGACTTTTTATTTCTTTTTTACAATGGCACAATGCAGCTTTCAAATCATATCATGCTTTGTCTTTCAGGTGGCTCCAATCCTATTTTAGGCGACGTACTTGTAATTGCAGGGACATGTTTTTTTGGATTAAGCAATGTTGGTGAGGTTAGTTTAAATACTGGTTATGATTATCAACTCTTAACTTATGAATGGGTTGTGTTTAACCTATGACACATCAATGGGTTTGACAAGTTGAAAATCAACAATATGTAAACAAATGACGTTATCCCTGTTGAGGCTACCCGGGGAGGGCGAGTTTTTTTGACTCAGATGTACGCGCCTAACCGGGGTATCCGGTGACTGTTTTCGAACCATTTCCCTTGCCACCCCCAAGACATTTACCTAGTGAGATTCAAACCTGGGACCTCTTGTGAGGACATGAGGACCCTTACCACTAAGCCACCTTGGCGGTGGTGTAATTTGATTGCATAAAACCTACTAAATTGGTTTATTATTGTGATGATATATTTAATACAGTAATGCGTTTAGACCGGGTACAAAACATTACCCTTTTTCATACATTACTCATCCATTTTGCCAACTGTTAATTCTCCAATTTTCTTGTTACACTTTCTCTAATGCTTTGGAAATTGATCTTACATCTAGCATCTATTTGACATGCAGGAATATGTTGTAAAAAAGGTTGGAAGGGTTGAAGTATTAGCGATGTTTGGTTTATTTGGAATGCTTGTAAGCATAATGGAAATGTATCCTTTTTTGTTAAAAGGGTGTTATAGTTTGTTTTCGTACTGCTATTAATTCTGTTGTTTTAAGTTTAGAATCAGTTGGTCGGTACTGTCTAGGATCATCAAAGTAATTCTAGCTTCTTCCTAGTTTTTTATATACAGCTATAAAATATTTGCCTCGAAAAAAAAAAACCCCTTGTAATTTAGCAGCAATGTTTCTGGAGCTCAAATCAACTACTTTATGTTATTCTGAGTAAGAATACCTTTGTCTGTTTCCCATAACAATCTCTTAGGTCTATATTTGAGAGGAAGAGTCTCACAGTTGCACCCTGGAATCAAGAAGTTGTAAGTGAATGTCTTTAATATGCTTGAAATGCTAACAGTGAGTAGGATCTCGTTTCGCAACTCCTAGTTATCTGTATTTATGTGTATACTGGTGTCTTTTCTTTTTAGGAAAAGCCAGATAGAAAAGTTATCTGCCAAAAATGCAAGTCTTTAGAAAACCAAAATCAACTCTGATGTTTTTACGGTCTTTACAGTCACTCTTTGACTTAACTAAAGTTGAGCCAACAAGCTTTGCTTCATATGTAAAAACATATGAACCGAAAACCGAAGTGTTGTGAAATGAGGCTTAAGTTTTTAAATCATGCTATTTGACTTGTTATTGCAATCATCATACTGACCATGTTTTTTTGTTGCAGATTTTAACATTTGTTGGTTTTGGGATAGCAGGGTTTATGTTCTGTTCTTTGACACCTCTTGTTCTTGAGGTTCATTATTTTTCCCATCTAACGAAAGAAAAGAGAGAAATATATCATAAAACTATATTGATCGATTCAATCTTATAAAAACGATGATGGAATTTATGCAGGCAAGTGGTGCCACACTATTTAATCTCTCTTTACTCACAGCGGATATGTGGGCAGTGGTCATTCGAGTGTTTTTATATCACCAAAAGGTTTTCTTTATGAATGCACACATGGGGCTCTTAATAACTCATTTCCTTTTTCGGTGGCTATGACAATATATATACCTTTTTGCAGGTGGACTGGTTATACTATGTATCATTTTTATTCGTTGGTATTGGTCTCATCATATATTCCAAAACGTAAGTAGTGTTCAAATTATATAACTGCCTTCTGTTAACTTTGCAATAGTTTAATGGAAACTCCGCTTATTTCCACAGAGAAAAGTATCCCAGTGAGGTATCAAAGCTCGAGAATGCTGACACCGAACAGCAGTACAAGTTACTGCCAGAGGAAGCTGTCCGAGGGTAGAGTTGTAGCAATCTCTGCATCGAATTCATAATAATATGTACTTTAGCATGACAATAGACCTATTTTACTAAAATAGTATGCATAGGAAGCATTGTTTGTTTGTAGAGCAAATAAGCATTCATAGCTATAGGTGGATCCGTTAAAAAGTAACGGCAACTATTTTCTTGTACTATTGCAAATTTACGCTAGCAATAAGAATCGAAACAATATGTTTTATCACGCTGAATCTAATGACCGGTCAATCAAATGTGGCTGACTACATAACTGATTATTGCTGATCCTGAATCAAACGGAGAGTAGTACATACATTCCATCCGAGCCACTATCACGTACAGAAGTCAATAATAACAGGGTGTTCGTGCTCTAGGGCTTTGAACAACTCTAGCTCATTAAACCACAATCTCTGTCTACTTGCTACATTCATCATAGCATAATATGAGTCGACAGTGACACTAACCACCACAAATAATGTGAATGATGCTGCTTAAATATTTTTTGGATACACGCTCCCATTCTTTTATTTCTAAAATGCATATGTCCTTCGTTTCTTTGAATGGAACGCATCAGATTTTAAGACGTTTGTTTACTGTGTGCTCATACCTATGAAAAATTCAACGTGAATGCAATTATAATCAAAAGGTAAGCTTAAATTTTCTCTATCTTCAAACAAGAATGTACTTTTAAAGAGTTTATAAAACGTGTATCTGGTATAATAAAGTGGTCATAGCTCATCATTTCCAGAACTTTGTTGCACTTTTTGGTGGATATGTGGGATGCACGAGGGCGAGGATCTTAAACTTTCCAACCAAACCCCATCAGCCACAACTGAGAAAGAATCATTGTTCCGATTCCATGACCAATGAGCATGTGTTTGATTCACTATCCTCAATCGACCATGTCCGAAGCTTGCTTCCCGAAACACTGATATTGATGGCCTAGGTTCTTTGTACCTTCAGTGTAGTCCAAAATAGTTATATATGACAACCATTAGATGGTATATATCAAAATGAGGAAGCATATTTGGAAGGACAAAAGATCTAAACACAATTCAAAGTGAGAGTGGTGAAAAGCAACCATTTTTCTCATATTTTTTAAAAAACTTACATCATTGCAAGGCCTTCTCTGTTCCCTCCATCTCCTATGGTTATGTATATTGGACCACATGGATCGGCATTGTTGTCATAAACCCTTGTCTAGAAAGAAAACCACAAAATCGCACATTAAAATTAATACCATATAGTGATTCGTTAGGAATGAATCAATTAACACATGACCATGGGCGGAGCCAGAACTTTATTGTCGAGGGGGCAAAATATGATAATTTTTAGAAACTACACTAAAAGTTGGTCCGTTAGGGGGCAAATTACAAAAATAGCCGAAAATTTACACTATAATTTTTTTCACGGACCCCCCCTTTATCTCCGCCCATGCACATGACGCATAATTGTTTTCGTATCATTTAACTCTCCTTCATAGCGAGTGAGTATTCCTGAATAATAAAAATGTAGCTTAGGACATGTTCATGGTCTCCATGCGCATTAACATTCTAAGTATTGTCACATCTTCACCACATAATGGGGGTGTTAGAAAGATTGGTGCAAAGAATGTTTATTTTTTATATGTCATGCTATAGAGGTATTCTACTCTTCTTGTGATCTTGATACATGTCTGATTTTGGAATTAGTATCTATATTTCTCTATAAAGGTTCTAACCATATCGATAGAATCATATGTTTCCGTCTCCAAAAAATAATGCAAGTGAAAATGACAGAGGACTTACAAAGCGTTCATATGCATGAACATGGCCAGCGAAAACAAGATCCACAGCGGAGTTATACAACATTTCTTCCATGGCGACTCGCATACTTTCACCTTCTCCTTGGTGTGCCAAATTTGAATTATACCATGGTGCATGGAGAAGCACAACAACCCAAGGAGTTTTTATTCGATCAATTTTAGCCAAGTCATTTGCTAACCACTTATATTGACTAGAATCAGAACTGAATTCAGCATAAGAACCTAACATAATGATGTGAACTCCAACTACATCAAACGAATAATAGAGGTTTGATTCTGAGCCACTTTCTTGATATGGCATGGGCCAACGTGAATCGTAAGCTTTGAATCCTTTTTGGTCGATAATTGGGAACATTTCTTGTTCATGGTTCCCTTGGGTCACCATCCATGGCCTATGACTCGCATATGGCTCAACTAATCGTCCAAACGTGTCCCAAAGTGGTTGTTGTGTATCCGCATAGGATAAATCACCAGGGAGGAGCAAAACGTCGTAGTCACTTGCATTGATATGTTGTAAGGTTGTGCTAGTCCATTCAGTTTGTCCAAGGTCACCTGAAATGTGATTGTTTGATACACTTAGGATGTTTGGTACACGTGAATGGAAAGAAGAGAAAGAGAATTAGAGGTGTTTCCTGCGTTTGTGTGACTTGAGGAATGGAAACGAGAATTAAAAATGGATTCTCATTCCGCCATTTTCATTCTATTCAAAAAGCCGAGAAAGGCTAGGAAACAAGTTTTACTCCTATACCATTGCTCCGTCCAATTCAGTGAGAATGCTAATTTTCATTTATAAAATCCGGATATAAATAACCTACAACATGTGCGAGGCACATTTAGCCTAATAAATAAAACTCCTCCTTAACCTCATACCAATCTCTCTAAGAAAACTACAACAATCATTCTAAAAAACGAATACATCCTTCACGTAGATTGGAGAAAGTACATGTACCATATCGACACAGAAAAAAAAGTACACTACCTAACCAGGTTGAAAAAAGAGTACAGGTACCATATCGGAACATTTAAGAAAATACGTGGCTATTTAATAGCTTAAACCCTAGTTGTAATGAAAAGGTTTATAACTTACTACGTATTTCATTTCATGTCATCATAAACCTCATGTCACTATAGTGACTCAATTTATAAACTTTATCAAATTTTATAAACTTCTCATAATAAATGCCTTAAAGATAATTAACATGTGTTTGAGGCACATGTCAGAAACATCAAATGTTATTCTGTTATAGAAAGGAACTATATTGCAAAGCAAAAAAAGAACAAGGAAACTTAAAGCGTAATCTATATAAGCCATATTTGGATGAGTCGTAAAAGGCAGGAAAGGTACTAACCCGCAACAACAAACTCAATGGGGAACTTAGCAGGTGGTGTGCGAAAGTTAAACTCCGGGCCAGAGCCACTGCAACGGTAATAATACTTGGTTGCCGGATCAAGTGGTCCGATTCGGACATGGTGTATCTTGCCCGAACTATAGAAAAAATAGCGGTAAGACGTGTGTTCCCCTGTGGCCTTTGAATCATATTGGCCTGGAATTTTTCCGTATTCGACTGTAGATGAGGCACCACTTTCGTCGGTCACCCATGAAACCTTCATGTAGTTTTTTCCTACCAATGAAACATGTACCTAAAATTCATTTGTATATTAACACACTGTTTAGAATGACATGCTATAGATTAGAGTTCACTAACAGTAAGTAAATTAAAATACACTATCAAATTGTTGTGAACAGATTTTTTTTTTTTTTTTTTTTTTTTTTTTTTTTTCCATGTATATATCAGCAGATTGATCCAAAAAATAATGTACTACTAAGCAAACTTTTTTGTTTACTATTTTTGGTACGCATTTGTTCATGCCGAAAGAGTGCTTTTGTGAAATCGAAACAGTAACTAGCTACATCATACCAATCTGAACAATTAAGTCCTTTATTTCGTACCAATCCTTATACTTTTAAGACAGATAGTACGTTACGTGTTCGTGTTAAAATTAATATAAAAAAATTTGTTTCTTCAAGAACAGAAAAAACTTGCAGAACATGCGAGTCCTGTTTTATGTCTCGTGCATATTTCATATAACCATGTATTAAACATCTAAAGGAAATTTGCGTACGCATAATATAAAAATAAACCACAGGTGATCTAAAGAGGAACCTGTTGAGGATGAGACTCGGGACGATTATGAGGGGTGAAAACAACAGGTCGTGGAGGTTGACGTACAAATTCAACAGATGTAGCACGGTGAGTCCGGACTTGGTAAAAAATCGCGATACACAGGAAGAGTAAGAATATAGATTTGGGCATGGTTGGGTACGTATGAAGAAGACTAAAATCAAAAGGATGTTTAAAAGCAATAATGTGTTGAAGAGTTGTACATCATATATATGCAATGACGTGAAGCAAACTATAAATTTGAGACAACGTTGTCTATGGATATGCTTTCAGCAATCAAAAATCACTTATATTTAATTTTTCTTTTTCATATATGAATGCTTTTCTAAAACCATTTAATAAAAATGTTTCATTAATATATAGTTAATCAAATAAAGTAATTATCTAATAAATTGATTATGTTATATGATAAAATCAATATAAAGAGAAATATTTTTTTGGATGAAAATTGTATTTTAGGCTTTTAGCTATGTAGAATAACTTTGGAATATGTAAGGACAAATACAAATTTACATACTTGAAGTTATACACTTGTACTTACTTCTTTAATAGCATAAAGAACGAGGCATGAAAAACAAACAAAACATATTCATCTCCACGTTTCCTTTGCAGCCTTTTTTTTCTTTTTTTTTTCGAACGTTTCCTTTGCAGCCTTGCAGGTAAGCCAAATATGATTTTGAGATCTATGATCTATATCTCTAGTAGTTATAACACATGCGTATAGATTCTTTCAATTTAAAATGAATAAAATTTGAGTAACGTCTATAATATAAACTTAAAATTCTTAAATGACAAGTTTTACTATTTTATTTTTCTTTTTAAAACAATTTTAAGTTACACAGTTCATCTATTAATACTAATCTCTACTACTTTTAAAATGTCAACTTTTAAAATGACAAGTTTTTAATATTTGTCAATTTTTATGTGTTTATCAATTTAAAAAAATAAACACACGGTTACTCTGTCTATAACACATATAAAAAATGAATAATTTTCCTTAAAACCTAAAAGACTTAAAAATGAGCAATGTTATTATACTAAAAATATCCTATTATTATTATTATTATTATTATTATTATTATTATTATTATTATTATTATTAATTTCTCACAAAACATGGTTTAACTTGTTTTTAAATATGTTTTCTTATAACAATCACTAAAAAGTTTATCAGTCAATAAATGTTTGTAGAAAAAGTTAGAAACTTTTTTTAAGACAATAAACGTTTCAACTAATTTTGTCATGTTTCATTGTCAATTGAATTGTCATATGTTAAAAAAAATTCAATTACATTTTAATTGTTCACGTTATATGTATAAACATTACCCGAAACACTTAACCAAAATATTTCAACTATAATTATTTGCTTGTATAAAATTTTGTCGTTATACACGAGTATTCATTTAGTATATTATAATGGTAATATAGTTGGAATATTAACAGAGTCTATGTTTACTGAATTTTTTAATCGTTGTATCCAAGTCGAGTTGAGTTTAAGCTTGGCTAAAAAAAATACGAAGTATGCTTAAAGCATGTTTGGCTTGATAATTCGACGAGCTTTAATCATCCATACTCGAGCTCAGTTCGAATAGATATAAATTCGACTTGAAGTCTTGAAAAACTCGATTATACATATAAATATGAAATGTATCATATATAACCATGCAAAGTTCAAAATGTCATAATACGTATCACAAAGTGTCAGGGGGAGCATTTTGGGGTATAAAAAGTTCTACAAGAATGTATAATAAATTTTATTATCAAGCACTTTATCCATATTCATATTAGCGCCCATTAGTAGTTTATAAGAAAGAAAAATGATTGTTATGCCTACTAATCATGCCTACAAATGAACCTAATGATTTGATTGATTGATTTCAAAAAATGATTGGTGGGAATTTGGAGAGAGAATGTACTTACTGCAAATGTACAAGTGATTTATGCATTAGGCATATATTTAGGCTTGTGTTGTAGGTCTAAATAGCATTACTCTTCTAAGCTCGTGTTCTAAATCATGAAAGCTTGACTCAATAGAGCAGAACTTGAGTTGCTCGATAAAAGTTAGACTTGTATGTGGTTCTGTTGGTTAACACATATTCCTTGTTAACTAAATCGCATAATACAAAAAGCTATGGATTCAAGTTTCACTGAGATTTTTTATCTTTTTAAAGGATAGTTTACACATGTACATTTAGCAAGCGTGTAAATAGTTTACTATAGAAATGAAATCAGATTTTAAATAAGATATAACCAATATACAAAAATAAAATGATGCATGTAAAAATGAGTTTTACTAATCTACAAATTACACTACAAGTTTTACTAATCTCAAGTTTTGTCTAAAGTTTCATTATCTGCTATTGCAACACCCCATAAGGGGTGTTTGTACTTTTCCGTGGGGTGTCTCATTAGACTGTTGTGGCAGTACCAGTGGGGGGGATTGTCTTTCCTCGATTTTCGTGCCAAATTTTTGTTATAAGTTTTTTTACTACTAGTTTTTTTGTTTTTTTACAAGATTTGTGTTTTTACAAGTTTTTTTGTTATAACTTTTTGCAAAATTTTTCATTTTACAAGTTTTTTTTCTTTTACTTTTATAACTTTTTACAAGTTTTTTTTGTTTTAGTTTTATAACTTTTTACAAGTTTTTACAAGGGTTTTTTGTTTCAGTTTTGTGTTTATACAAGTTTATGTTTTATAACTTTTTTTTAAAAAAAAAACGTAGTCGGAAAATTTTGAGGCTCAGATTCGAAGGTTACAAAGTGAGATTTTATCTCACTTTACCGTCCATTCGGTTTCGGTTATCATCATCGCCTCGGAAAATTTTAAGGCTCAAATTCGAAGATTGTAAAGTGAGATAAAAATCTCACTTTACCGTCCATTCGGTTTCGGTTATCATCATCGCCTCACAAGTT
Organism: Chrysanthemum seticuspe; assembly: GCA_019973895.1. NCBI lineage: Eukaryota > Viridiplantae > Streptophyta > Magnoliopsida > Asterales > Asteraceae > Chrysanthemum > Chrysanthemum seticuspe. The sequence continues at coordinate 78,373,153 of BPTQ01000002.1, read as the reverse complement.
CTAAATTTTATCTCAAACTGCACAAGTTCACAAGATTCTCAAACTGCACAAGTCTCACAAGTTCAAAAATTTTCACGTTTATACGTTTTGAATGTGAAAGTGGTACACAAGATTCCCAAACTGCAAAAGTTCACAAGAAAGCAAACAAGATTCTCAAACTGCAGATCATTTCACAGCAATTCAGGCTTATAATGCCACAAGAAAGCAACAACACAAGTCTCAAATTCCACCAACCAGCAACAAGCAACAACACCAACTAGCAAGAAAGCAACAACACAAGTCTCACATGCCACCAACTAGCAAGAAAGCAACAAGTCTCAGTCCACCACAAGAAGGCAGACAACACAAAGTCTCACAGTCCACCACAACAAACAACAACACCATGTCTAGTTCACCATTTGACACACAAGAGGTAAAAAAACTTATCGAATAGGCTCAAATTATTAGCTCTTTATATCATGTTGGTTGCAAATTTGAATGTTGCAAAGTGAGATAGAAACTCACTTTACCGTCCATTCAGTTTTGCTACGCCAAAACTCTAAGTTTTTTTTTTATATAAAAATCATCATTGCCTTTCTTTTTAAAATCTGCTTATTTTATTGAAAGTTGCAAAGTGAGATACTGCTTATTTTATAAAAATCATCACTTTACCATCCAAGAATGAAACTGCTTAAACAAAGTACAAACACCCCCTAATGGGTGTTGCATTACCAAACAGCACCAGCTAGGTCATGCTATTGCAACACCAAAACAGAGGGTAGTCTAATGAGACACCCCAACAAGTTTCAACAGAAACATCATCACAACAAATCATGGGGTGACTCATTAGAGGATCACTTCCAAAACATCACCACAAAGTCTAATGAGGCACCCCAACAAGTTTCAACAGAAACATCATCACAACAAATCATGGGGTGACTCATTAGAGTATCACCTGCAAAACATCACCACAAAAAATAAGTCATTTCACCAAAACAGATACCACCACAGATATTTTTTAGATCTAACAAGTTTTTAGATATAAAAAAAATAAGCCACGAAACCAACCTAAAAAGTTTTCATCTTTTTTTCAAGATCTAGAAAATTTTCAAGATCTAAAAACTTGTTAGATCTAAAAAAATAAGCAACGAAAACCAAACAGGTCATTTCACCAAAACGGATACCACCACAACATCACCACAAACATCACCAACTCACAACAGAAACCACGTTTTTAGATCTAGAAATTTTTTAGATCTAACAAGTTTTTAGATATAAAAAAAATAAGCCACGAAACCAACCTAAAATGTTTTCATCTTTTTTTAAGATCTAAAAAAGTTTCAAGATATAAAAACTTGTTAGATCTACAAAAATAAGCAACGAAAACCAAACAGGTCATTTCACCAAAACAGATACCACCACAACATCACCACAAACATCACCAACTCACAACAGAAACCAAGCTTTTAGATCTAGAAATTTTTTAGATCTAACAAGTTTTTAGATATAAAAAAAATAAGCCACGAAATCAACCTAAAAAGTTTTCATCTTTTTTTCAAGATCTAAAAAATTTTCAATATCTAAAAACTTATTAGCTCTAAAAAAAATAAGCAACGACAACTAAATAGGTCATTTCACCAAAACAGATACCACCACAACATCACCACAAACATCACCAACTCACAACAGAAACCAAGTTTTTAGATCTAGAAATTTTTTAGATCTAACAAGTTTTTAGATTTAAAAAAAAATAAGCCACGAAACCAACCTCAAAAGTTTTCATCTTTTTTTCAAGATCTAAAAAATTTTCAAGATCTAAAAACTTGTTAAATCTAAAAAAATAAGCAACAAAAACCAAACATGTCATTTCACCAAAACAGATACCACCACAACATCATCACAAACATCACCAACTCACAACAGAAACCAAGTTTTTAGATCCTGAATTTTTTTAGATCTAACAAGTTTTTAGATATAAAAAAAATAAGCCACGAAACCAACCTCAAAAGTTTTCATCTCTTTTTCAAGATCTAAAAAATTTTCAAGATCTAAAAGCTTGTTAGATCTAAAAAAATAAACAACGAAAACCAAACAGGTCATTTCACCAAAATAGATACCACCACAAACAGAAACCAACTCACAACATTAACCAAGTTTTTACATCTAAACCACCACAACACCACCACAACATCACCACAAACATCACCAACTCACAACAGAAACCAAATTTTTAGATCTAACAGAGTTTCATTTAGAGAGAGAGAGAGAGAGAGAAAGTGTGATATGAGAGGTAGTGAGAGAGGGTCAGAGTTATTAGTGTGAGACAAAACCGGGGTGGGGTGGGGTGGGTAAAACCGGGTGCCAGCACATAGTTTTAAAACGCGTTTTTTAAACTTTTTTTTTTTTGAAATACATACAAAAGTATTATAAAAGGTATACAAAAGTTTGAAAAATATATATATACAAGATTTTGTAAAACAAAAAGTATACAAAAGTTTGTAAAAAAAGGTATAAAAAAGTTTGTAAAACAAAAAGTATACAAAAGTTTGTTAAATGTTGTTATAAAAGTTAAAAAAGTTGTATTTTTTATAAAAGGTACAAAGTTTTTTAAAAATTTGTATAAATAAAAAAAGTTCTTAAAAAATGTAAAAAAGTTATAAATTATATGTTAAAATTGAAAATTATAAAAGTTGTATTTTTTTATTTTTTAGGTGTTCCCTGATGAAGATGTTTTAACTAATTGGGTGCAATCTATTGATCAATCGATCGGTTTTCTTATTGTTAAAGGAAGAACCAAAACAGATAAGGGCTATAAGTACTCAATCGAATTTAAGTGTTCAAGACATGTGACGTCTGCACATGAAGGTTTAGAAGATGAACTTCAACGGCAGACTAGTACCAGTAAAACTAATTGTCTATTCAAATTACTGGTGAAATATATAAAAGGTCAAACTAATGGTTGGATCTTGAGGGTCAAGTGTCTAAGGCATAATCATCATTTTGTAGACTAGTTCCATGGTTTTCCATACGCAATGCGATTAAAAGATCATAAGTTAGTTTTGGTGGAGCAATTGACCAAGCATAAAGTAGCACCACGAATTATACTTTTGTCACCAAAGGAGAGCGATCCGGATAACGTGTCTAACATTAAAACGATATATAATGCACAAAACAAGATACGTGGCGCCATTCGTGGTGATATGACTCCAATACAAGTCCTTTTAGCACATTTGAGGCATCAAGGTTATACATATTACCCCAGCGTAAATGACCGCACTAATGAGCTTGAGGAAATATTTTTTGTTCACCGGACGTCATATGCCCTATGGACAACATTCCCAGAAATCATGCTGATGGACTCCACATACAACACCATGTTGTTTAAATTGCCATTCTTTACAATTGTTGGAGTTACTTCAAGAAACAGAACATTCTCAATGGCGTTTAGCTTTTTGAACTGTGAAAAATAGCCAAATTTCATGGGTGTTGGAATGTGTTAAGAGGGTGATAGAAGAATAATATTACCCGCGGGTTATCGTCACCGACAGAGATTTAGCGTTGCTTGGGGCATGCAGAGCAGAATTCCCAAACGCTAACAAATTACTCTGTCGATGGCATATTAATCAAAATGTGCTCAAGCATTGCAGACACAAATTCGATATGGAAGAGGAGCATGCGTCCGTTAGATGGTCATGGGATTTGATGGTTAAAGCTCCGACCCAAGATGTGTTCATGCACTATTATCAGCACCTACAAGATCTATTGGTCCAAAAACAGGGTACTTAACTATTAATACATTTTTTATTATTATTTAATAAATAACTACCCGAATTGTTTTATCACTTTATTAATTCATTGTTTTCTCAGACGTTTTGCGGTATTTTAATAACTGGCTGCAACATTATGACTACATGTTCGTGTCGTACGTTACCGATCCATATCGCAGCTTCGTCCAGACAAAAACATGTAGAGTTGAGGGTCAACACGCGTTGTTGAAGTTATACTTGGGCTCCACACATTCCAACTTAGACAGGTTGTTGAGTTCCGTCGACAAGATTCTAGCTGCGCAAGAAACTGCGATAAGAGAGTCTTTTAATACAAGCATAACCAAGAAACTGCATGTGTATAAGGGCACACTATTTGATGATGTTGTTCCCCGTTCACTATCGTTTAAAACAGCTTAAGTTTATAAAACAAGTTAATAGTGAACTATGACTGAAATTAACATAAGAAAAGCACACTAAGTAATTTTCAACATCATATTCTTATTAGAAATAAATACACAAAGAATACGTTACCCAAGTACTTGCGGAATAGTACTTGGGATTGAAATGACAAAGTTGGGTGACTCCTCTCTAAGCTCAGGCTAATTCTGAGCACAACTCTTAGAGCTCACTGAGCTATCTCAGGAACTAAGTTGTATTTGGAGGAGTGAAAAGATGGCTTGCGTGTATGTGTGTTTTTACAATTCACAAGCTTAACCTTTTCACTCCATCTCTTATGCTATTTATACATGTATGATATTTGACTCTTTCCTAAGTGACAAACTGACATCATACAGAAGACAAAATACTGATGTATTTTGTCTCTGTTTACAAAGACTATTCTAGGTAAGAGACAAGACTACTTTCCTAAATTCAGTGATGACACTGAGCCTGATCTTTTTCCATTCAAGGAAAGTTGACTTTGGTTGATAAGGACTTCGTCTTATCTGATTCAACCTTTTCCCGCTTTGTCCCGCTCTTTCTTCAATCTTTACATCCTTCAGTCTTCTACTTCAGTTTGTCTTCAGTGTAAGAAGTTGGAGAGGAATCTTAGGGATTCAGTGAGTTATTGTCATCACTCACTGAATCCATCATCTTCTTCTTGACTCAGTCTTCACCCTTTAAGTTCCACCTTACTGAGTGGAGAGACCTCTTCTTCGCCTCATACTGAGTATCCTGAAGACGACTCACTGAGAGACTATGCACTCAGTGACCTGTTTGTGTTAACGGATTAAACACGGGCTATTTTCTATTCAAATCCTAGATTAAGGGGTTTGGGTATTTACTGAACCCAACAGATGAATTGCGGTATAATGTTTCAAAACATGCTTTACTACTCATTGTCGCAGAAAGTAAACTGGATATGGACCACATGAATGTGGTCATCAGTTGCGGTTAGTTTATGGGTTACCATGCTATCACGAACTGGTTTACTATCAGCTTTATGGTATGTATATTAAATTTATGCCTATCAAGTTATTCTCCCCTTCAATACCGATAATTTATACTAGTCACTTTTTTCGAATGCAGGATGACCTATTCCACTTAATGTTGCTGATAATTTTTGGAGAACGCTAAGTGCTCCATGGCCTAGAGCCCGACCTACTCATACGCCTAAAGAGCCTGAAGATGATCTTTCTTGTCAAGCTGACGTAGAAAAATTACAAAATGTTTTTAGCAAAGCTTCGTCGTTTGTCAAGAAAAATACGTTCGAGCGCAAAGGACAAAAAGTCCAAGGCTAAAACAAATCCCAGATTTGAACAAAGAACCAACCACAGGGCACTGCAGAAGTTATTCAAAACCTAAAAAAGTCCCAGACTTGAACGAAGAAACTGCGAGACATAGTTCATACGTGGGAGAGCCTGCTAAAGTCCTAGACTTGAACGAAGAACCTAACGAGGGCGATTTAAGACACAAGTTGTACATTCCAGATGACGATAGCGAATATTTTATGGCTCTAATTCCAGCTCTTTTCTGACGGTACATCCTAAGGATTGTTAACGTGGAAGGTGATGGAAATTGTGGCTATCGAGCCATTGGCGTAGGTCTTGGTCATCCCGAACAGATATGGCGCAACCTTCGAACTCTTGTCAGGGAAGAGGTAAACAATCACCGGGAACTTTACATGGAAATGTGGGGGACTTGGCTTCCACAGATTTCGAACTCGCTGGATTGGTTTGGATCAGGATTTGCACCCCACGATTACTGGATGATTATGCCAGACACGAGAGCGGCTATTGCTACAATTCTTAACCGTCCAATTGTATGCATATCCAATTCAGCATCTACTACGTGTCTTCCGCTTAGGTCCAGTCCAGAGACATCACAAGTATTGGACCCCGTTGTGATTCTTCGTGTGGGGGAAGCCCAGGCTGCTCACTACGTTCATGCGGTTCTAGATGGAAACTCACCAATCCCGCATACTCACCCACAATGGAGGGCGTTCAGACATGCCGTGGCCGCGGGATGGGCAACTCTATTCGCTGAACGACAAAGCATGTTTAGATATACGTAGTATAGACATATGTTGCAAACGATTACTGATTTATAGAAAACGATTACTGATTTATATTGCAAACGACAAAACATGTATAGACGATTACGGATTACTGATTTATAGTAAATGATTACTGATTTATAGTAAACGATTCCTCATCTTTTGTTACAGATTTCTGCTCCTGCTCCGGTTCTTCCTTATCTTTTGTTACAGGAATCGGATGACATTCAGTGGAGGGACATTCAGTGTGTCAGCAACACACCCGCTCTTGTTGAGAGTCCAGATTATGTACCTTCTTCTCCATCTTATGTGCCTCCCTCTCCAGCTATATCTCCAGCTGCAGATGAGGAGAATTTTATACACCGTCCTCCGGTTCTTCCTCATCTTTTGTTACAGCCGTCTCGCTTTGACGAGTACGAGCAAGAGATTGCCGGATTGAGGAGACGCATTTCAGAGTTAGAGTTTCGTGTAGAACAGATGGCAGCATCATTGGAGCGACTACGCCTCGGGCGTGATTGATCTTAGTTTCTAGTTATATTGTGATTTTGTGAACCATGTATCAACTATTAATCTATAACAAGCTTGGTTATTTATGTATTCGAAGCTTGTAATTTTGTGAACCATGATATTACTGATTTATGTTGTAATAATTATACAAATTCTTTTGGCCAGATGCAACAAAAAAATCCTTTCTTGTGTCGTTGTGAACGGGGACTTATAATTGAAAGAACATCCCAAAAGCCCAAAAGTTATGGTCAGAAGTATTATGCATGTCCTTTATCAAAGGTAAATAATTATACGTTTGCTTATTTACGTAAATATATCAATAACTTGTTTGTTAAGAATACATTTCTTATAATTGTTTCACCATGTAACAGCAAGGGACAGAAGACTATGGGTGTCGATACTTTATGTGGAAGGACGTATTTCAACAAAAGTACTTTAGTCAAGGCTCTTCTTCAACGCAGTGCTCAAACTGCGAAACTAAAGATAACACGATCAACATGCTTGAAAAAAGAAACCAAATGTTATTGTCTCAAAACAATATGTTGAAGGCAAGAATAAAGACGTTGGAGGTATCACTGGAATTGGCAAGAAATCCCGTTGATCACGCATGTCAGTCGAGTGGAATACTCTATGACCTTATAGATGACATTAATAATCTTCATGTGGAGTAGATTTCGTTGTAATAGTAGTAGCATTTGTTGTTGTACTTGTTTAATGTTTTAATGTTTAATGTTTTATTGTTATTGTTTAATTAAATGGAAACAAATACACAATAAAAAAAAACATAAGATAAAAAACTACACAAATATATTTTACACAAATAAATATACACACATATAAAAACACTACAAAAAAAATGTACAAAAAAGGTACAACCCTACATGAGGTGTATGGGGAGCAAATTATGGGGTGCCTCATTAGACTACCCCTTTTTATAACTTAAAAACTGTTATGCGCGCTAAATCAAAAGGGCAAAAGAAAAGATTCGTCGACTTAAACGAAATCGTACCAAACTTTTATCCAAATTGAGTCATATTCAACCGAAAACTACAAAACTAAGTAGGCTTATCGTGTTTAAACACCATCAAATTTGTATCGACACACCACTGACACTTACACAGTCATAACTCTGAAACCTGCACAGTCATAAGTACATTTTTTTCCCTCATTCACGAAACAAACAAAATTACAATAAAACATAACAATAGTTTCGGCCAAACTACATAATCCCAAACCAACTCAAGTCTAACACACAACCATCTCCGATCAATCCAAGTACAATATACCCCGTTACCACCACCACCACTGCAGAGACGACGGCGAACCACTGCACCGACACCTTCGTCTGCCGCCGCCGCCGTTACTGGAATGTCACCATGGCCACCTTACAGTAGCCGCACCTCCGGCCAAACCACTACTACTACCGTCGCCACACCTCCTGTCACCACCTGTTGAGATACCATGGCTCACCGTTGCTGCACCTCCTATCACCAACCTGTTGAGACTTGCCCCAAAAGAAAATTACTCTCACATTATATGAACATTTGAAGTCAAATGACAGAGTAATTTACAGTGCGGGATCTCACATTATATGTTGTTCATTTGTCTGTGTATGTGTGTGTGAAAGTATGTATGTGTGTGTGAGAGAGAGAGAAAAAGTGGTTCATGAAATAGTGTTTTTTATGCATCGAATTTTTTTTAAAAAAAAAGTTGCAGCATGTGACATACATAAAGAGATTATAATAATATTAAAATACAAAAAGATGTATATAGTGTTGTGACATACACATATTTAGACAAAGACTAATTGACTGCAAGTCTGCAATGCATTGGAAGAATAAAAAAAATTATTGATGGTGTGTAAACCATACATAAAGTCGATAACAAGTACATGTGCGACACCTGTTCTTTTGGAATCAACATATAAATAAAATGTACTGTACTACTTATTGTCTTTGGCTTTACATGAACTCCCACCGCGACCTCATAAATAACCCGTACTTGTCGATTTGGTTACTACTATGTATAAGAGCACAAGGTATGCAAGGAACTAATAACACGTTATTGGTATGTCACCTCAGCGCCACATCATACACTTCCAAATAACACATCAATCACTCAAACACCATCCCTCATAAAACACCACTAACATATTATTGGGTCCCACAAAATACCCCACTAAAAATACCCACCCACTCACAATACAAAAACAAAAACAAAAAAACAAAAAGCCAAAAAAACACACACACAAGTTTCATTTTGCTTGAGATGATGGAGTGGCTCAAATGTATTTGGCATATTGGGGTGGTATGGCAATGGCATGCCATTGGTCTAAAAAGAATGTGTTTGACATGTTATAACATACCCATACCCTGTGCTCTAAGGTTATAGGTTAAGGGAGGGGATATTCTAACCCTCTCTATTTATTATATTCCAACCCTCCTTACTACGTAGGTTGTATTTTTTTTTAATGTTTTTTGTGTAATGTTTTTTTGTGTTTACTAGTTATAATACCCGTGCACGCACGAGATTTTGACAAAAAAATTATTCTGTATTAATATTGAATATTGTGTCTTTAAAGGTAATTGCATATAATTATATAGTTATAAGTTTCGTGCACGCACGAAGTTTACACATAAATCAAATTTATTTTAACATTTTAGTTCAATATATACACATATAAAAATTTGTTCATGAAAATTGTGATATAAGTACAACTAATACTTATACACGAGTTTTTCATTATGCATTAATATCTATTAGAATTTGGTAAAATATTTGTAAAAATTTCTGTTTGATAACTCAATATTTAATTTTATTTAGTTGACAAACATGTTGATGTTGTTATTTAAATTTCACTACTGATATTATATATGTTTTACACATAATGCAAGTTTAATAGCACATAATGAGCGTTGATAAAATAAAAGTATACTCCTTAAAGTTTTTTAAAAATGTTTTTCTAGATATCCTTATATAAATAAATAAGAATTAAATGGGTCACTGTTATAAGTACAATCACGTTATTTTTAGGGTTTTAGTCGTACAATAGACGTGTACTTTACGAAATGTACCATTTTGGTACGTGAACTAATTTCGGTTCCATTTTTTGTTGTCTACTTTTATGTTTTGTACCATTTTGCACGGTTAAACTTGTTTTACCGAAACCATAATCACTATTGCCACGTGTTCACGCCACGTCAGATTTCCACTAACAAAAATAAGTTAAATAATAGGGTTTGGGCCGCTAAATAGCTACGTACTTTTTCAAATGTACCGTTTTGGTACGTGTATAAGTTTTTGTCCGTTTTTATACGTTTTCGTCTGTTTTTATACATTTTCTTCCAATTTTTCTTACGTATTTACCCGTTTTTATACGTTTTTGTTCGTTTTTATAAGTTTTCGTCCCTTTTTATACATTTTTCTTATGATTTCAAACGTTTTACCCCATTTTATACGTTTTCTTATGTTATTACTCGTTTTTATACTTTTTCGTCCGTTTTTTACGTTTTTGTCTGTTTCTTTACGTTTTTATGTTTTTGTTCATTTTTTACGTTTTCGTCCATTTTTTACGTATTCGTCTGTTTTTTTTGTTCTTGTGTCCTTTTTTTATGTTTTCATCCTTTTTTTACGCAAAAAAACAGACGAAACTGAAAAAAAAGGGACAAAAACGTAAAGATACGGACGAAAATGTAAAATAACAGATGAAAACGTAAAAAACAGACGAAAACGTAAAAAACAGACGAAAACGTAAAGAAACCGATGAAAACTTAAAAAAACAGGCGGAAACAATAAAAACGGGATGTAAATGTAAAAAAACAGACGAAAATGAAAAAAAACGGGAAAACGTAAAAAAACAGGCGTAAACGAAAAAAATGATGAAAACGTAACGAAACGGACAAAAACGTAAAAAAACAGACGAAAACCAAAAAACGGACGAAAACTTAAAGAAACAGATGAAAACGTAAAAAAAATACAAAAACGTTAAAAAAATGGATGAAAACGTAAAAAACGGGCGAAAACGTAAAGAAACAGATGAAAACGTAAAAAAACGGACGAAAACGTAAAAAAACAGACGAAAACATAAACAAACGGATGAACACTTAAAAAAAGACGAAAACGACCAGGGACAGTAGATGCAATTTGGGACAAACAAGAAGGACGATCTATGTAATTTACTCAAAAAATATGCCACATAGGCATTTTTGCCGGTTTTATACATTCCCAACCGGTTGCCTGTAAACATGCGTGCAAAATGAAACAAAACATAAAAGTACGCAACATAAAATGGAACAGAAATTAGTTCACGTACCAAAACGGTAGATTTCGTAAAGTACGCGTCTATTGTACAGCCAAAACCCTTATTTTTATATTAAAGTAACCCGTGCTTACAATTTAATTATTATATTCCCGTTTTCAGTAATTTAGCCGTATTTAAAATGTAAACTCGTGTCCACATAGGTTAAAATTTTAAAAATGAAATAAATGAGTTTTTATTGAACGTATATAAAAAAAAACAATGATACTTATAATCTTATGCAAATTTATATGCTGTTATTTTAAAACATCATATACATTGTATTTTTTAAGATATAAAGTATAAAGGGTATAAAGTATAAGGGTGTATTTGTTTATAATCAAAAGTTATTAAAAAACATGGATGCGTATAATATTACACTTAACTCTATATAATTTTTAAAAACTCAACCACTAAAGTTTTATTAATTACCTCCTCTTTTTTTAAGTTTTTGTTTTCACAAATTTGACACCTATATTTTTATGTGTTTTTTTTATCAACCAAATTTCTCCACCAAATTTATTAAAGTTTGACCAAAATCAATTTAATTTTGACTTTTATTAACCAATCACATCACACAATTTTACTTACGTGGCGAAATCCAGCTCTCCTATTGGCCCAATTGTTTTTTCAATAAGAATGAAATGACAAAATCACTACGAAATGATGTAATTCCTTTATTATATAAAAGATATGTATTCATCTAATGAGTGTTTTTTTAATTAAACAACAACAACAATAGCACGTTAAACAGTAACACATTAAACAACTACAATAACAATTGTTATTATTATTCAATTAAACAACAACATTAACACATTATTTAAAAACAACTTTTATTATTATTCAATTAAACAACAATATTAACACATTATTTAAAAACAAAGACACCTACTACATATGAAGATTTCTATAAGATCATGGAGCATTGCACCCGACCGACATGCGTGATCCTCAGGATTCGTTGCCAATTCCAGTGATGTATCCAGCGTCTTTATTCTTGTCATCAACATCTTGTTTTGAGACAATAACATCTTGTTTCTTGTTTCAAGCTGGTCAATCTTATTATCTTTAGCAACGCAGTTTGAGCACTGCGTTGAAGAAGAGGCTTGACTAAAGTACTTGTTTTGAAAAGCATCCTTCCAAATAATGTATCCACACCCATAGTCATCTGTTCCTGCCTGTTACATGTTAAGAAAATTATTAGAAACGTATTCTTAACAAACAAATTATTTACATGTTTACAATATTAAGCAACCGTATAATTATTTACCACTGAATAAGGACATGCATAATACGGTTACCCATTATTAGATTATGTACAGGATGTCCTTTCTATAATTAATCCTCTCCGACAGCGACACAAGAAAGGATTGTTTTGTTTCATCTGGCCAAAGAATTTGCATAATAATTTACAACATAAATCAGTAATGTTATTATTAATTTAAATAAACTTTCAGTCATTTATTATGTTTTGTCGGTCTCATAATACAAAAAGTTATTTACAACATAAATCAGTAATCATTCACTATGTTTTGTCGGTATAATTATTTACAACATAAACCAGTAACTTATTTACTATGTTTGTCTTTATCTAATCTCAGTATACATCAGTAGTCGATCAGAATATAAAGCTACCCATTCGGCTGCATTGTCAAGTTTGTACGCCCTCCATTGTGGTTGAATATCCGGAAATGGTGAATTTCTGTCTATCGTCAGATAAATGAAGTGAGCACAGTCGTCTTCCCCCACACGAGCAATCACAAGGGGGTCAATTCCTTGTGATAAATCTGGACCGGAAAAGAGTGTGTAAGATATTGGATTTCACAAACACTCTAAACCATGATCAAAGTAGGTGTATAAGTATGTTAGAGAGAGAAAGTTCTAGTGAGAGAGAGGAAGAGAGTTGGGAACTATAGTGAGAGAAAGAAAATGTTATTATGAGCTCCAACTCTCTACCTTGGGAGGTAGAGAGTATTTATAGTCTTACATAAAATGCCACACAACGGGCTGTGGATCAGGCATACAGTGGGTAAAGACCCGTCCGTACTCCACAGTGTTACTTAACTAAATACTACTCAACTTAAACTAACTACGACTACGAGCTTTCTAACGATTACATATACTTGAGGTGACCGACTCTTTAATACATGGAATTTCTAATTCCTAACAATCTCCCCCTAAGGGAGGTCACCTCAAACATATACTAAAATTACATTGAATACAAACAGATATTTCATTAACAATTATTCTTGCATTCTTGATGTAGTACTTTGCTCCGAAGCTCGTAGTCATTGATTCTTCTCATTGCATGTTTGGTTACTCCAGGTGGAGGTCTTTTACTGATCCACGTGATAATAATTTTGAGCCAGCTTTTGAGATCATCAGCTATGAAAAATCTCTGAGACATCCATTGTGGTGTTGGAATTTTTGTGATGTTGTGACATTTGGACCGACATGCTCACATTCTGGATCATGATATCTTCTCATCAGAGTAGCGAAAGCTTTCGATAATTCATGATATTGGCAGCAGCGTAGCAGAAACATGGAGTGAAAATATCAGAGTCATTAATGCACTTATCATGATTTCTTGAGAGATGAATGTGTTGTGTGAGCATGCGGCTATGGATTGACCGGTTCATTCTGATCAGCTGCAAACGTCGGGCGTACCTGCATACAACAGTTAGCAATAAATCGTACAAAAGTGTCTTTGACCACTTTAGTTGAATTGAGGTACATGGCCCACGGTTCCCCGTTGATCAGTACAAGTACTTCCTGTGATCAGGTAAAATTCCGAAGAATTTCCTTCACAGGGTTTCGCAGCTGCTCTAGCTGTTCTCAAACCGGAACGTCTCAAAGAAGACAACACGGAGTGAGTGAACCAGCGAATTTAAGTCCACTGATTGATGAAAAGAGATTTGAAAAGCAATCGTGTATTTCTCAATAGAAATTGTTTTTGCAATACAACGAAGGTTTTATTGAAAATCAATTATCAATCATAAAAACACCTTTTTGATTTGAAAAATTAGTACACGGTCGATGTGCTATAGAAAAGAGTTTTTAAGCACAAAGACCGGTTTTTCAAAGGTATCCGTCAATCCATAATCTGAACCAGGATTGATTCAAGAGATTGAATCGCCCCATTGTTTCTGTTCAGTTGTCACATGGTTGATCTATAAAATAGATCTCACATGCCACCTACCAGGAGCTTGTTTGATGTTGGCTCCAGAAGGCTTTCCATCTTCATTGTGAAAATGATAACACATCACTCAGATGTTCTGGCAATACCACAAGGATAATGCGTAGGACTCAAGATTTAATCTCTCTTTCCACATTATGTGAAACAGAGAGTCTTCATTTGAAAGTGTCCTAATGAGATTTATTGATGATCTCGTGGCTCTAGACTCTATTTGTGCATATTTGGATCCTGTGCCGGAGACTAGGGATAGGGTCTCCTTCTTCAATATCAACAATCTCTAAGAGAAAGTCGATAGATAATGTCGGTTCCCCGTGAGAATGAAACAAGTCCTTTTAAGAGGAACTTGAGTGGTTTGGAAAGTTGAAGTGCAGTGCGTCACTGGGTCCATGACGTCTTGTCTTCAATACCGATGTTACCATCAGTAGCATATGAATTGAACCCGGTTTCTGCCCTAAGGTTGAATAAATGGAGGGCTATTTGTTTTCACCCTTTTCTCATTCAATTCTTTTTAATTCTTCAACCCCTTCAGTGCTTACCGAGACTTCATAGCAAGAACCTTGTTGCGTTTGTTCCAGTACTTGCTCTGTCTCAGTCCGCACTCTTCCCATATCTCACTTTTCTCCTTTTGTCATCATACCTAAGGACTTCTACACTAACTAGTGGATTGTCCTTGGGTAGATCCCTCCGGTTCTGGCGGATCATGGGAACCAATACCTAACCTTATCATCCTTATATCACCGTACATAAAGTAAAGTTGGTCGGTCTATTTGGTATTGTTCATCTGCCATTGGAACCAATTGAAAAACCATTTGAAAATCAATCCAGATACTTGTGATATATTATCAAAACATTTTGTACATGAATTGTTGTTGATATTTTTAGAACAAATGCTCCCCCTCAACATGTGCGTCAAATGTTTGAAATCGTTTTGCACACGGAGGCAAGAGGAAGTATTAACTTCTTTGATTACCATTTTCTAAAAGATATCAACATCACTTCCCTAATCGAATAAAGTAGATAAAGCATTTTGGGGAAGGATGAGGTTTTCATGATTTTGCTCCCCCTCAATATGTGCTTCTAGGTTTGAAAAGAGTTTCGCACACACTAGAGGGAACCTGCACATTGAGATAATTGATCACGTTTCAAATCATAGGTTTAAGATAGATGCTCCTCCTCAACATGTGCATGAAAAATTTGAAATCGTTTGTCACATGTGGGAAGGATAGCATGTACATCCTTATAAAACCATTTACCGAATTATCAGTTTAAATCCAATTTAAATCACACATTCTCCCTCGATCACAATTATCAAATCATTTGAGATTTGGGATCTCTTATTGATTTAAATTGATTTTGAAAGCTTTTAAGTGGAATTGTGACTTGATTATGATAGCGTTTTAACTGATAAGGATCGGATTTAAAGACTTTAAAATCCATTGGTAAAACATGCATGAATATCTTTTGAAAACAATTTAATGCCAAATAACTTTTTAATTTAATTGAAATCATTCTCCCCCTCAATCAATGACATAGGTTGTTGATTGAGAGATTGATATTTTGACAAATAAGTCCAGATGATTATCAAAAATAGAGTCTGAGTTATTTTTCAAAACAATTTGTTTTCAGCAGATAACATGTTAATAGAATCAGAGCATGGAATTTGGTTGATAAGAAGGCTTTTGATGAATGTTCAAACAAATTCTCAAATCTTGAAAAACATGAAACAGCATGGCTCTGTTCTTTCTTTGAAAAGCGGGTTACTGCCTGAAATGACAATAAACCATTTGTTTCTCTTTCTCCCAAAAATATTTTTGGTTTTTTTTTTTTTTTTTTTTTTTTTTTTTTTTTTTTTTTTTTTTTTTTTTTTAATTCGAGCAACATCTAAAGTCCCGTGTCATTCTTTGAATGACAGCACAAAGACCGTAGATATTTTCGAACCGAGAAAAACATGACAAATTGACAATATTTTTTGAAGATTTTTTGAATTTTCAAGGTTTATTTTATTATTATTTTTTTTTTTATTTTTTTTTTATGGATTTTGAAAGTTTTATATTTTTCTATTTGATTTTTGAGGGTTTTATAATTTTGTATTTTTGTTTTTCGAATAGATATATACAAGAGATAGATGAGCATAGACCTTTACTCCTCGTCTTCCTCCTGAAGACGTTTGAGTGTTTCTGGTTGAAGGCTTTTCAAGCCTAGTCGTGGAAGTATGAACTCAAAACGTTCTCTTGGAAGAGCTTTGGTGAAGATGTCTGCTAACTGATATTCAGACCTCACAAAATAGAGTTCCACCACACCTTTTTCCACTTGTTCCCTGATGAAATGATGTCGAATGTCAATATGCTTTGCTCTTGAGTGTTGAACGTTGTTGCATGAGAGAGCAATAGCACTTTTATTATCACAGTATAGAGGGATTTTGTTGAATTCAAATCCATAGTCAGATAATTGAGATCTCATCCATAAGATTTGAGCACAACAAGATGACATGGCTATGTATTCAGCCTCTGTAGAGGAAATAGAAGTACTCATTTGCTTCTTTGAAGACCAGCTCACAAGCTTATCACCCAAAAACTGAGCACCTCCAGATGTACTTCGACGAGTATCTTGACACCCTGCATGATCAGCATCTGCATAGGCTGTTAGTGACATACCGGTGTCCTTCGGGTACCAAAGACCCATATTGATGGTTCCCTGGAGATACCGAAAGACCCGTTTAACCGCTTCAAGGTGCTTTTTAGTAGGCTTAGCCTGGTATCTAGCACACATGCAAACAGCGAACAGGATGTCTGGTCTACTAGCAGTGAGGTACATCAGGGATCCAATCATACTACGATATTTCGTTTGGTCAATCATGATCCCTGAGTGGTCCTCATCTAGTTTGGTTCGATCAATCATGGGAGTGTCAACAGGGTCACTTGAATCAAATCCAAATATCTTTAAGATCTCAGCTGCATATTTAGATTGATTAATGAAAATGCCTCCGGGACTTTGTGAAATTTGTAGTCCCAAGAAAAATGACATTTGTCCCATCATTGACATTTGAAATTTTGAACTCATTTCATTTGAAAAACGGTCACACTCATTGGGGTCAGTCGAGGCAAAGATAATATCATCAACATAAATTTGAACATGAATTAAATGTTTGCCTGACTTCCTGGTGAACAATGTTGGATCAACTGCTCCTTTGCTAAATCCGGTAGATAGAAGAAACTTTGACAGTGTATCATACCATGCCCTTGGAGCTTGCTTTAAACCGTAAAGAGCCTTCTTCAAACGATAAACGTGAGTAGGATGCTCTTGATTCACAAATCCTTCAGGTTGGCTGACGTAGACGACTTCTTTAAGATCTCCGTTCAGAAATGCCGTCTTTACATCCATCTGATAGACTACCAAGTTCTTACTAGCAGCATTAGCCAAAAAGATTCTGATTGCCTCGATCCGAGCAACTGGAGCAAAAGATTCTTCAAAGTCAATACCCTCCTCTTGACGGTATCCTTTAGCAACTAATCGAGCCTTGTTCTTCAACACATCACCATGCTCATCAAGTTTTACTTTGAAGATCCATTTAAGAGCAATAATCATAGCACAGTCTGGAGCAGGTACTAACTCCCATACATCAAGTCGATCAAACTCATGAATTTCATCTTGCATGGCATTGAACCAGCTATCTTCATTCATGGCGGTTTTAACATCTTTTGGTTCGATCTTAGATAGTACAGAGTTTAAGAAGCACCATAAGGCATCTGTTGCAAGCTGTTTCCGTGTTGATACAGGACGAGAGGGATTTCCAATGATGTTGTCTAGTGGATGATCGTGAGTCCATTTTTTAAGGTGTTCATGTGGCAGTTGTTGAGGGACTGAGGTAGCAGAGTCGATGTCTCCTGAAGAAGATGGTTCTGATGATGATTCAGGAGCCATGTACTCAAAGTAGTCACCTGTTTTATGAGTCAGGGGTGGTAACTCGGAATCAAACCTCTACCAACAATCGGCCAACCAGATGAACCAAGGATTCCCTTCAGATATTTCTTCAACAAAGACCTGGAATTTCTTCTCCATGGTGGCGATGGTTCACGAAAATACGCTACATCATTGACTCTTCCATTCCCAGCGGCTATTTACTCAAACTGCATAGCTATCGAGGAACGTGCAAATCACTTGTTTTCTGACAACGTGCAAGCATACGACCAAGATGCATTGTATGGGATTCATCATTGGCCTGAACGCCGAAGAATCTACTACAGAAGCTGCCTGGTTCAGAAGTTTCAACATGAAGTGTATTGCTCAAAGGACATCGTGGCCATCAAACACATTGATCTCAAGTCTAAGTGGGACTACACATTCTTGAAGAATATCATAGTCAAACGACAAGATGAACAGGACTATGAATTCTCAGAGGCTGACTTTGAGAACTTGTCCCTCAACGACATCGAAGACTTGTACCTTGCCAAAGTACAGGGTCGTATGAGACAATTCTCGACTGAAGTTCAACGTGAATTTATCAAGTCAGTTCTCATCTTCATTAGACGCATTGTGATCAAAGAACGTGTCGAAGATATCCAGATGGCTGTTGAATCATATCAGAAACGTGTAAACTTCACTCCACCACAGCTTGATCTTCCTGACATCAACCAGCTCAAACAACTTACGCTCATCAGCAAACCTTTCGGCATTGTTTACCGCAGTGAACTTCGCAGAAACTGCTTAATGGCGTGTAGTGAGCTCCATAAATTCGGGGATCATACCTTGAAGATGGTTAGGGATGGATTGGCCTACATATTGAAGGATATACGCCTGAAAGTTGGGAATCCTAAGCGCTGGAACTCTCAGGAAAGGAGGGATGTGAGAAGGATCATCACCATGATTGATGAACGGGTGTTCAGAAGGGATCAGTTCAGACGCTTGGAGAGCTATGTTGGTGGTCGACTTAGGAGAAACATCACCGGCTTTCAACGCCCTGTGCGCACTCCTGGGAACATCACTGCACTTCCTGGTACCCCTTGAATTGTTTCCTTCATAAAATTTTGGATGCATGATTTTATATGTGAATGGCTTGTGCACACATAACAGTGTACAACCCGCAATTGTCAAGAAAGGACCCTGTGGTACGCCTCAGTGCCACAATCCTTATAAAAGGAGCGAAAGCTTCTTATTTTTGAGTAAAACCTATCAAACCTTTCATTTTTCAAGGTTTTGCTCAAAAAGACAAGTACTTCCCCATATGATTTTAAAACCTCAACCGTTTATATCACTAGTTGAGGGGGAGTATTTGAACTAAAAACTTTGTTCACAAATTGTTCATAATGGTCACTCTTCCCGCAACACTCAAAATGGTCATATTTATTCTCAAACGTTCAAAAATAACATTTTATATGCCATTTTTGAGGGGGAGAAAATTGTGTGATAAGAAATATGTTGTACAAAATGCAAATGAATCTGTGTACCTCAGACTTAACCTACGAATTGACGGTACTAAACTGTTAGTAACACGAAAAGACTTGTCCTAGACGGGTAATAATTTCAAGCTAGTTCGCTAGTGATGTAAACGTGTCTCGCAAAGGACTTGTCCAAGTAGAAAGTACCATTCGAGAAACTTTTGATAGACATGAACTCTGACGGGTTTGACAACCTTCCAAGGGTTGTCTACACCTTCAAGGTAGTTATTAGAGCTAGTTGTCACCTAAAAACTGACAATGTAACTCTTTAACTATTCAACGTAACCGTGTCTCGCGGGAGATTGTCTATCTTTAGTGGATCAATTCAAAAAGTGCGCGCTCTTTCCTCACTGTGCATTTAACCATTAAATCTATTAAGCACACGTGGAGGGGGAGTATTTATGCAAAACATCATCTCTCACTGTGGTTCAAACATGTTTTTCATTAACAAACCCTTTGAGAGATATTTTCACAAACAGTGGTTTTAATGGCAAACATAGGTTAGTCATGGAGTTATAAGGTGACTAAGGTTAGGAATAACCGTCCTATGATCCGCCAGAGCCGGAGGGATCTACCCAAGGACACTACCATTAGTTAGTGTTAGAAGTCCTTAGGTATGATTATAAAAAAAAAGGAGAAAATGAGAATTGGAGAAAGAAGGAGTTGAAGAATCAAAAAGAAATGTAAAGTAAAGGGTGAAAAGAAATAGCCCTCCAGATTATTCAACTTAGGGCAGACACCGGGTTCAATTCATATGCTACTGGTTGTCACTTAGTGACACCGGTATTGAAGATTAAAAGTCGTCATGGACCCAGTGACGCATGCACTAAACCTTCTTAGCCACTCAAGTTTCTCTCAACAGAAACTTGTTTCATTCTCACAGGGAACCCTACATAATCTATTGGCTTTCTCTTAGAGATCGCTGGTATTGAAGAAGGAGACCCTCTCCCTAGTCTCCGCTCAGGAAAACCAAAACGCACTGTTGAGTCTAGAGCCACGAGATTCATCAAAAGATCTCTTAGGAACACTTGACATTTAATCACTTGTTGATCAACTAATAAGATCTTCAGTGATTCAGTGGTTCATATCGAGTCCTTCACAGATCTTAGCAATCTGTCGAGAACATTTATGAGAGGTTCACATCTGTGATCCTCGGTGATTAAATGGAAACTCCTGCCAGGGTGTTGGAATCACTCCTAAACTGTAATTCAAGTATTTATATTTCATATGTAATAGGTAGCTTTATTATGGCCTTTATGTTTGTTTAAGGTCCAGCTTATGTAGAAGGCCCATAAGCTGAGGCCCAAGCCCAATAAGGAATAGGGAAGGAGAGGGAGTGTTGCCCTAGCTCCTTGCCTATATAAACTCTTGTAAACCCTCATTTGA